>BPTQ01000002.1:3780413-3799141 GCA_019973895.1 Chrysanthemum seticuspe | reverse complement strand
TTGTACGTCTCTGAATGTTGGCACATGCTAACAGGGTAGAGGTGGCAGAACTGAGGTTGCTCTGAAATGTTAGTCTGCTTTTGGCTTTTTTTCTGGTGTGTTTGTGCGTGGTTTTTTTCCTGTATGCCCTGTTTGCTTGTTGCTTACCTTCCTTTTATTACGCTTTTGCCTATTGTTTTTGTAGTATGCTATCTCTGTCCTTTCGCACTAGCACACATGCACTTTCCGGAGGTCTCGTTGGAAGCAGTCTCTTTACACACTGGTTTACCCTGGTGTAGGGGTAGGATCTGTCTACATTTTACCTCCCCCATTTCCTGCCTAGGCGGGATTGGGTATGTTGTTGTTGTTGTATTTCTTTTTAAAAGTGAAAATTAGGATTCGTCAATAATTTTTGTTTTATTTTAAGAATTTTCTTTCAAAGTTTTTGCGATTCTAGACTCTGTAAGATAGTCTTTGATATACACAAAATTATTTTGGCTGTAAGATAGACTTTTGCGATTCTAGACTCTGTAAGATAGTCTTTGATATACACAAAATTATTACGGCTGTTTGGTATCCGCAGTCATTTACTCTCGGTTGGTCAATGTATTCCCTATTGATCAATCCTGCAACAAAGTAAGGCTGTTTGGTCATGTAATCTCAGCGTCCCTCTCAGAATACAAGCATACTATAAAATACACATATTCCTCCAAATAATACCCAATCTGAACCGTATCCCCTGAACATCTATAGTTTACAAATATTTTTACACTTAGTTTTACAACTAATTATAATTGACTTAATTAAGTAGAAAATTTTATCTATATTCTGTGTGTGGTTTACTTTATATTATTTAGATGATAAAACTATATTAGCTTTGAATTTATCAATCTACCCATCACATAATTGATTTTTTTTTTAAATTCTAATTCAGAAGAACATGATGAAGAAGACGAGTTTGTTTTTTCTGAAGATACAGAAAATGATCTATCTGTTATCAAATACAAGAAATCAACCAAGAAGAGTATGTTTATTATTTTTGTTTTTTTTTTTTTTTTTTGACTTTTAATAAGAAAATGATATCATTATTAAATACTCACATGTTTAATAAGAAAATCAGTTGCAAACTCGTTTATTTATTTTAAAAATTAATCAAACTTCATTTAATTTTTCAGGACCATTAAAAACGACTACTTCATCTAATAAATTTGTGATGAAAGAAATTGTTTGTAAAGAAAAGAAACCATTCAGAAAGAAGGGTAAAGTTTACTTGACTACAGAAGAATACATCCAACCAACAGATCTCAGAACAAGAAGCGCTCCTCTCAATTTCTATGAGGTAGTAAAGCACATATAAAAAATTCCTTGTCTCAAAGATTTTGTAGCAGAATTGGGTTTTAAAAAGATTTTAAATCTTAATATTGCTCTTATACCATCAAACCTAGCTTGGAAAATTTTAAGTTGCTACAATGAAAAAGAAAAATCGCTGGTTTTTAAAGGAGAAGAAATAAAGATTACAAGAGACTTGGTGCATGAGGTTTTAGGATTTCCAAAAGGAGATTTAAGAATTAATTTTGTAAAAAGATTAAATTACAAGACATTGAAGTTCAATCTTCAATCTTTTTGGAAACAATATGTTAACGAAGATGGAAAACTTATTGTGGAAACTGCCAATAGATCTTTTTCTAAAAACCTCAAGGACTTCATTCAAGCAACTGATACAGTTAATGATGTTTTCAAGTTAAATTTCATTATTTTGTTGGTCACTACAATGATTTGTTCAAGTGCGGGAGGAGAATCAAACATGAGATTTCTACCATCACTTTTTGATCATTATGATAACATTATCAGAGTTGATTGGTGTGGTCTAATGATGGAATCTCTAGATCTAAATCCACCTAATCTAGATACGAATTCTACAAATAAACAGTATTGTGGTCCAATAACATTTCTTACGGTATGTTTTTTTTTTTTTTTTTTATATATTTTTTGGTTTTTTTTTAAACAAATATTTGAATTATTTTTTTCACAGTTGCTGTATATTAGATGGCTGTTTAAAAGAACCAAATCGAATGAAGATGTCTTACAGTATTGCTCAACAGAATTGCTGAGGAAAGTGGACTGTGAACATATAAGACTTAAAAAAATTTCTGAGTTTTTTGAAGATGATCTGGTTTTCTTCAGTGAGGAAGTTAATGATGGAATTGATCAACCAATTTTTGAATCTAGTGATGTTTTACTATTAGAGAATAAAAGAGTGTCATAAGATCAATGTCAACATTTGAATTCTGAAGTGGAACAGGTAATCTTAAAAGTTTGATTATACTGTTTTTTAAAAAACATAATATTTGATTGTTATAACTCTTTTTATTCTTTTTATCAGAACAAAATTTGTGAAACTTCAAAACCTATACAAGCTGAAAGTGATAATTCATCATCATCTGAAGAAAACCATTTTTTTAATAATCATACACCAATGAGGATTGAGAATTTTGGGAGTTCATCTTTGTTGGATGCTGCAAATGACCCTTCAGTTTATGATGATGACAATTCCTTCAATTTTGATTATCGAAATGAGGTATTCATTCATTTATAATAATATATTCATTTAGTCATTTATTAATAATATATTTTTTAACGCAGAATAACCAGTTCCAACCTTTTCATGCGACTGAATTATCAGAAGATAACAACTTGAATCATGTTGATGTTCAAGAGGTATTAAATTGTTCAAGAACTTAAAATTTTTCTTATGTTATTTTGTTCCAAACTGAAATATCTTATACTATTACTTTAAAGCAGCATGATGAGATTCAGATTAGCAACTTTGAAACTACAAAGCAAAAGCAGGTCAGATCGGCTATACTTGAGATACATACTTTAATAAGAAACTTATTACATAACTTTTTTTTTATAAGAAATGGATAACTTATTTTGTTAATTTGTTAATTTTTCAGGAAGCTATTTCTGATCTGAAAAGATGTATATCACATTTTTCATTGCATGATGATATTCTTTCAAAAGATGAAGAAGTTGTTAATCTTAAGAAAGTACTTTTGTCGCTTTTAATTGGAAAAGATGAAATAGAAAAACAGAGAAGTGAAGGTGTAGTTAACGTGGGATTTGCTGAAGAAACAGAAATACGAAATGAAGGATGTGCCAAAGAAAGTAATGATAAGATCCATGATGAATCAGAGAATACAAGTAATATTCAAATGATTTCACGTGAAGTGGTACAGCCTTTAAAAGTTTTTGAAGAAAGTTTTTTTGAAGAAAATGCTCCTATTGCGGATCTTTCTATTGCTGATGAAACAAGTTTTCCTGATGAAGCTGCCAAACAATATTTGAACGAAAATGAAGATGATTACACAGCCAATGAATTGGTTACTCCTTCGGAAGAATATGAAGATGGTAATGTTAAAAGCAATTCAGTTGACATCGTGTGTGTCGAAAATGTTCACAAAGGATATAATAATAATATGGATTTTGCTACAGTTTCTATAGGCAGTGTTAAAGTTGTTAAAAAAAGTGTTGCTGCATGTGCTGAGAGTTCTGCTGAAGAAAATGTTGCTAATGCTGATGTTTCTATTTGTGATGCTCCTACTTTTGATCTTCCTACTGCTGTAGCTTCAGAAGAATTTCCAGATTTGGCTGATACAGAAATGGATGATCCAAGCACAAAAGCATATGAAGAATTGTCACACGTACAAAATGAAATGCGTGATATAGAAGATGAAGGGCTTGTCAAAGAAAATAGTGATTGTGTACAAACTAAGAAAGATTTCTTTGTAGTATCTGATAAATTGGTTAAAGAAAGTGTTGTTGCATTTGCTGAGAGTACTGCTGAAGAAAATGTTGCTAGTATTGATGTTTCTATTCGTGATGCCCATACTCTTGATGTTCGTACTGCTGCAGTTTCAGAAGAAGTTCAAGATTTGGATGATACAGATATGCATGATGCAATACCAGTTGAAAGCCTTGCAATAGAACATGAAGGGCTTGTCAAAGAAAATAATGTTAACATCGAATTGGTTGCAGTTTCTATACACAGTGATTCTTTAAAAACTAAGAAAGATGTCTTAGAAGTAGATGATATTGAGAAATTTGAAGACTCTGTTAGGCCTGAGATGCAGATAGATGATGTCATAGAAACAAATAAAGTGGTTAAAGAAAGTGTTGCTGAAGATAATGTTCCTAATGATAATTTTTCTACTGCTGATGAATCATGTTTGCCTGAGGATGAAGATTCCGACAGAAAGTCAGAGTTAGAAGACAAAGGAAGTAATGTTAACATCGAATTGGCTGAAGTTTCTATACACAGTGATTGTTTAGAAAGTAAGAAAGATGTCTTACAAGTAGATGAGATTGGGAAATCTGAAGACTCGGTTAGGCCTGATATGCAGATAGATGATGTCATAGAAACTAATAAAGTGGTTAAAGAAAGTGTTGCTGAAGAAAATGTTCCTAATGATAATTTTTCTACTGCTGATGAATCATGTTTGCCTGAGGATGAAGATGCCAACAGAAAGTCAGAGTTAGAAGAGAAAGGAAGTAATGTTATCATAGAATTGGCTGCAGTTTCTCTACACAGTGATTGTTTAGAAACTAAAAAAGATGTCTTACAAGTAGATGAGATTGAGAAATCCGAAGACTCTTTTAGGCCTGAGATGCAGATAGATGATGTCATAGAAACTAATCAACCTGACAGGCCAGTGGGTTCTAACAGTGGTGATGTACTCCCAAAAGAATCTATTGATGTCACGCAATCCCAAAGCAATCCGGTTAATCAAATTGGTAAGGGCACGAGTGACACCACCAAATGTATCCTTCAGGAAGAAGAACCTTTTGAAGAACAGATATGTGAAGATGATGAGATGTTAGATACTGAAGATGATGATTTTGATAAGAATGAAACATTTACAGGTGATGATGTTTTGAAGTGTATCAAGGCTGAAGAGGAACTTTTAAATATTTCTGAGAGTTCTACTTTTGATGAAAAACTTTCTAGTGCTGTTTCTACTGATGTTAGTATGGAAGATTCTGTTATTGATGTTGAGAGAAATCAAATCGATAATCTTGCCATTCAGGTACAATTTCATATCTAATTAATTATTTTTTTTATTTTATTAGTGAATAGTAGTAAAAATAATATCTTATATAAGTGCACTTTAATACGTTTTTTCAGGTTTTTCAAAAACATGATTTGAATATCAAAGGAAATGAAGAGAAGCTAAAACGAAGAAAAAAATCATGCATCCTTTTTGAATCTCCATATATGAACAAAAGAGTTGAGACTATAATGGAATTCAAATCACAGGTTGAAAAACTATTCCCGAAAATGATTCTATCCGATACAGAGAAAAATGATTTGTAAGTTTTTAAAACTATACATAATTTTAATTTTTAATTTTTTACATGTAATTTCTATATGCTAGTATATAATAATTTCTATTTGTTACTTTATAGGGAGGAGATTTTCAGTTATGGGAAAGTAAATGGAATTTTAAGAGTTCATATCAAGTGTCTTGCTTCTGAAACAGAGATTGAGCGTGAAGTTATTGATAACTTTGTTAGTATCCTCAATTTTGAAGAAAATTTAACAAAGGATGCTTTAAAAAGTTTTAGACATTACTTCAAAACAGTGATGATTGTAAGTTAATATATATTTTTTATCTTAATTTTTCTTTCATTATACACAAATATGTTTTGTTTGTAACTTTTTGCATTTTGTTTTTGTTTTTAATAGCCAGAAGATCTTAAGGAATATGAAAAAGATGAAGAAGCACATTGTCTAAAGTTTAAACGCTATGTTGAAGATCAGTTTGATAATGATAAAAAAGATATGTCAATGGAAAAAATCGAACTGGTAATGTAATCTATCTTTAATATTAACATAATAATAGTCATCTTTTATTTGATTTTAATTTCATTTTTAATAGGTGTTCTTTCCAATCCTTGCATATGAGCACTATTATGTAATAGTTTTCAACATAAGGAATGGTCGTGCTGTTATTTTAGACAACAGTAATTCAGGTGCTTCATATAATGCAAAATACAAGCACGTTTTTGATTATGTGGTAAGATTTGATTTTTATTTTACTTTATACTTTTTCCTGTTCAGTATATTTTTTGTGTTGTTCTCATTCATTTTTTATTCTTTTCAGAAAAGTCTGTTATCATCCTATTTGCTTTATAAGAGCCATCCAAATATTTGTTTTTTGCTGGATTCAAGTGCTGAAATAATTCAACTAAAATGGAGAACTAGACAAGATAAAGTTAATTGTGGTTTATATGCGATGACACATATGGAACTTTACGAGGCTCAAGGTGAAAATTGGGAAACAGGTCTTTTAGTAGAAAATGACCCAAATCGTCGAATGCAGATGGATGTGTTGAGAAGTAGATACATTACAAAGCTTTTGCTTCATGAGATCAATATACATAGACAGAAATTGATAAAGTATGCAGAGGAGTGGATGGAAGAACATCCAGATGAATATGAAGAAGAAGGAACGAAAGCAAAAGTTAGCAAAATCATTAAAAGAGAAGGTATGAGTATTCAACAGAGATTCAACGAAGAAAGGATAGTTTTGTTGGACTGTAAGCTTTCGTTAGATTCAAGGAATATGGGGCAAGTTTTGAAATTTTTCAGATTCAGAAGACATTATGGATATAAAAAAATTATTAAAGTCGATGTTGAGCAAGTGAATGGATCTTTAAGATACTCGCTGATGTTAGAATACAATTCAAAAGACACAATTTCGCATCAAGATCTTCCTTTTTTAGGACTTCAAGAATGGAAAGATTTTATGTTCTGTATTTACAAAAGTAATACAGAGTGCAATCTGAAGAAAAAAATCATAAAAGAAATTCAAAGCATTTTCGTAAAAGCCTACATGCTGAATGAGATCATAGTTGACGAGTGTTATCAATCATATATTGGGTTGACTCATTTCACATCCTTTGTTCATCAACCGTATTTTGTAGATTGTTGTAGAAGAGTTTTATCTTGAGATCGTCCATGTTTTCGAAGAGTTCCAGATGGTATCATCTTTCAAGACCTTAAGTATTATGAAGAACCTGAAGCAGGGCTTTGTTACTTAAACAAGGAAAATAAGAAATGCTTTCAAAGTTATTCTGGAATAACTAATCTTTTGATTTTGCATATGGTTGTTTTTTTCAAATTGTGCATAACGGATCAAAATGCAAAATTCAAAAAGAGAGTTTTGAGAACATTACATTTTAAGGCAAAAGCTTTATCAAAATATCCAGAATTTGAAAAGGTCAAGGAAGAAGCAATGAATTTTGAAGTCGAAGATTTAAAGGTAACAATCTTTTTAATTTTTTTCTTTTCTTTTCTTTTTTTTAATTTTAATTCATTTTTGTTAGAAATGTTTTTAAATTTACAGAAACATCAAAGTTCAGAAACAGATGGGAATAATACGAAGTTACTTTCTCTGACAGATGAAAAACCAGAGATAGATGGGCTTGCAGATCGGTTTGATTATGATCATGTTCATGAAGCTTCTTCAAATTCGAACAAAATGGTATTTTATTTTATTTGTTTATTTTTTATTTTTATTTTAATAACATACACTGTCATTAAACTAATTTTATTAACATTTCAAATATATATATATATATATATATATATATATATATATATATATATATATCACAGAATTGTCGTTCTTATTTTTATTTTAATAACATACATTATAATTTCAGCTTATGGTTGTTGTTGAAGCACTCAATGAATTAAGTAATTCTGTAGTAAGTATTTTATATGAGCACAAATTTTTATATGTGTGAAACAAATTATGTTATTAATGTAAGTTTTTCTTTTTTTTATTCGTAATAGGCTTTAATTGAGTGTCCTGAGCCAATAAATTTTTTCCGGTCAACTTCATCATCTGATGATGATGATTCTGAAGAAGAGGATTCAAATGAGTCCGACGATATTCAACGGATTCAGGTAGATGATAAATAAGTAATGTAGATTGCACATGGTTTTTTTTTTTTTTTTTTTTATTTTTTTTTTATTTTTTACATCTTGTAATTATTTTTTGATTTTAAACTTGCAGATGATAGATGGAGCTGAAACTCTTCACAATTTAAGAAATATTGTTAACAAAAGAGTTGATAATGAAGATTCTGTACAAGTAGATACTTATGTACAAACACACTCAAAGAATATTAGACAAAAGAATCCAACAACAGTTTTGAAGTCACCATTCAATGTTAGAAAAGTTGATATAAAAAGTAAATTAAATAAGAACGACAAGTCTGTGATAGAGTTAATAAAGAAAAAGAACAACAGCAAAATTGCGTAAGTTATTTGTTTATTTATTTTATTTATTAACTAATGTTATTATTATCATAATACAATCATACAAAATTTATTAACTATTTTTATTATTTTAATACAGGGAGCATTTTTTTGGGTCAGATTTTTATTGTGTTGTCAATCGGAGCTATTTTAAAGATCTGATTAATAAAACAAAACAGATTACCTCAAACATCATAGATATTTGGACTATTGTGTTGAATTTTCAAGAAAAATATAGAAGTCCTGGATCATGCTTAAGATTATTTCTTAACACTGAAGCAATGGTATGTCTTCTTGTTTTTCATTTTTTATTAGTATTTTTTATTTCTTAAGGTTTTTTTAAGAAAACAAAGCGTTTATAATCTTTTTATTTTCAAATTTAATTCAGGGACCTCGAAGAGAAAAAAGGGGACTTGGATATAAAAAGATACAAGAAGAATTTTTGAATGCAATCAATTTTGCATGCAATAATTTTCAGAATTGTAATAATCTATCGACAGTTAATCTGGTAAGTTTAAATTTTGTTTTCTTAAATCATTAAATGTGACAAAACATTTGTTTGTTGCTACAGTAGGAACATTTGTTGCATTATGTATTTTGTTGTTGCAACAGCAGTTTATTTGAAATTAACTATTTGTACTTTAGAAATCATATATTTTAAGACAACAAGAAGTTGTACTTTATCTATACTTAATAATTGAGGAGCTATAATTAAGTATTTACTAAATTTACAAATTAAATATTAGTAAGCGGTTGTACTGCGATTTTATTGTGGTTGTGGTTGTTTTACTGCGATTTATTGTAGTAAAACTTTTAAACCAACAGTGATTGAAGTTGTACTAGCAGTAGTTTCAGCAGTAGCAACATTTTGTTGCAGCAGCAGTAACATTTGTAACACTTTATCTGATATCACATTAAAAATTATGTTATTTCCATTTAAAACTATTAAATTTAATTTTAATATTACAATATATACTTATTTGAATTTTATTATACTCTTTATTAATATTTTACTTTTTTCTGTTTCAGGTTTTTTTCCCAGTATGTAGGCAAAATCATTTCTATGTTTATTGCTTCAATCTCTTCAATCCGTCATTTGTCATTATTGACAATCTAAAGGAAAGTGGTGCTATATATGGAAATACAACTCAAAACCTGGTAATATCATTATTATTATTTTTATATATATGTAACAAATTTAAGGTTAATATTTTTATTTTTTAATTTTTATTTTTTGTTTTTCAGTTCAAATTGTTTTGTCATTATCTAAATGTTTCAAAGCACTCAAAGGTTGAACAGATTTCAAAGTGTGTTCCTCGAAGACTTGAAATGCAATGGCAAACATCGAAAAATAAAACAGATTGTGGCATTTTTACTATGAGGCACCTTGAATTCTATTCTGGAAGCGAGGACAAACAATGGAGATCTATATTTATGCAAAATGGAAGTAAAGATGAATTGGCATCATTGAGAAATTTGTATGCTGTAAAGATTTTATTAAGTGATGCTAACAAATTCAAGGAGGAGATTATAACGGAAGCAGCAAAATTGTAATTTTTTTTTTAAATATTCACTGTTATATACGTATATTCTGAGTAGATATAGTGAGTCTACTTTTTAGCTACTTTCATATATAAAAATACTTGGATTTTTTTTTTAAATGTTAAACAGTTGCACAAAAATCATGTAAAAGTTTGAATACACTATAAAACAGTTGCATAAAATTAGGCCCAATTTATAAGGCCCATTTCAGTAAACCTCATTTTAACTTTTTGAATGCACTTATAATATTTGTAACATTTATATCAATTACATTATCAATCATTCATCACAATCATTTACGTATACTTGAAATGCCGTGTTCTTTCTGTCCAGAGGGTACATGCACTCCGAATTGTGCTAATTTGCAGGATTCTTTTTTGAAAGATGAGATTGACATGATAGATCGTTTCAATAAAATGGTAATTACTTGTGAGCCAGAAAAGACTTTTCCAATAGAAGGAAATTTCAGAGAGAAACAAGAGCTGATTTCTAAGAGGAAGACAATTATTGAACAACTCCCACAGTATGAATGTGAGTATGAAGATATGAAAGCTCGTTTCAAGAGGATCGAAGATGATAACGCTAACTTGGAAGCTACGTTTGAAGAGGCGATAGCTGATTTTAAGATTTACAAAGATTTTAATGTTGATGCTGAAGCAAAATATCAAGAGATGATAACCAGTTTAAAGAATTTGAAAAATCATAATGCTATTGTCAAAGATAAGTATCAAGAGATGGATGAATGTGCCAAAAACCTTATCAACATACTCAAAGAAGTTGCTGCTGATGCTGATAATTTTTAGTATTTTTATGTCTGTCTTTTGAATATGTTTAACAATGTGTTTTGTAATGTAATAATGTTTAATTAAATATAACAGTTTAATTTAATTATGTTAAAATACTTTATGAGTTTAAAAATAAAAAGATAAGAAGCCATTTATTATTTTTCTCCTCGAGATTCGATCAAATCACATAAATCTTTTTTTCATTCTACAAAAACTAAAAGTCATATTTAGTGCAACCATGTACTTCGTTTTTATATTTTTCTATATTATTTACGACCCTGGAGGTTATTCTATGGTTTTTTATATGCTAAGAAACTTAGATATTTTACCGAAATTTGTAATAGATGTAGAAGCTCTATTTAAATATGTGTAAAATCATTTTAAATTTTCTTCTACATCTATTATATACATGTTAGTACCATGGTATGAAACCTAGATATTTTACCGAATGTCGCCATGGTACAAAAGCAGAAATGTGATAAGTTAGATAGGTGTATAGAGTATTTTAAAATATTCTGAATCTATTGAGCTTGACACATTTCCACTTTTTTATTAATGTTTTTATTCATATTGTGATAAGAAAAAAATATATGAATATTGAGTATATTCTTATAATTTATTCTTTTCTTATAATTATTAGTGTTTCAATCTCTTCAGATTCAGATTCTGAATGGGGAGAGTACATGAATTTATACATTTTGAAAAATTATTACTCGTATAATGTAAGAAACTGAAGAACATGAAGTTGAAGATCAATTATGGAAGATGAAGATGAAGATTTTTAAAAAGAAATGAAGATGAAGAAGAATATGAAGATGAAGATCAATTGTTATTGTAGAAAATTTTTAATTTTAATGGTTTTTATTAAAATTTAAATTAATGTAAATTAATTAAAGTTTATTTCAGTGAATTCCTACCAAGATATGCTATGTTTTGTAGCTTAACTGATATGTTTTGTGTGTTTCTTTTTGTTATAATATTGAATTTTTGTTACATTTTTAATCTGTTGACTTTATAAGTCAAACAAAAGAGATTTTAAATACTAACAATTCGGTGTACCTTTAAAGAAATTTTAATATATAAATGTTCTAATTTAATATATTTTTGAGTAGTTTTTGATGATACTATTATTTTTTTAAACTGATATGTGAGCTATATTATTTAAAAAATGTTATATTAATTTTGGAACATTTATTTTAATAAATATGTTTAAAATCTCAGTAAATTAATATCACAGTAACTTATTATCACACTAAAATAAAAATAGTGTAACTTAATATCACACTAAAATGTTATTTCAACTAATATCAGAGTTAGTAAAATTTCAAAGATTAATCAATTCGTATATTATGATATTATCATTCTATTTTAAATTAATATTGTCTTAATATCAGAATTACTTTTCTTTATAAAGATATTTTTTTAATATCAGATTAAATATCAAAGTTAGTTCTCTATAATATATCACACTATTTTAATATCAGAGTGTCTTAAACAAAATATTAATATTCAAATCCTATTTTTTTTTTTATTATAATTGCATGTTATAATGAGGTATATCTGTTAATATTGTCTAAATATCACACTTAGTTTTACTTTTACATACATGTCAAATAGTGATGAAATTAACTCAAAGTTTTACATTTAATTTTCATATAGTTTTTCAATAATGTTTGCTTTTTTTAATTCATGTTTTTTATATATATATTTTTGACATTCAAGATATTTGTATTACTATCAGAGTTAGTTGCATAAATATATGATATTGTATTACTATCACTGTCTTAATATCACAGTTAGTAAAATTTCAATTAATATCAGAGTTAGTAACCTGGATGACAACTTTAAAACTTTAGTGACTTAAGATAAATTTTGACGTTAAATATTAAAGTATTTGTTGAAAACATATATACATAACACGTTATTATACATGTCAGATTTTATAATGATGAAAAGTACCTCCTCGAGACACAAAATATTACTTTTTATGTGCAACTGACATATACGTCAGATAATTCTTTCGAAATTCCTAGCAGCATTTTTTCAAACTGATATATGAGCTATCAATGTCAGATAGTACTATTTTTAATATCTCTGTAACTTAATATCACAGTAACTTAATATCATAATAAATTAAAATAGTGTAATTCTTTCGAAATTCCTAGCAGCATTTTTACAAACTGATATATGAGCTATCAATGTCAGATACTATTTAAAATGATTTGACAATACAATATTTAAAATGATTTGACTATACAAATATATAATATCAGAGTTAGTTGTCTAGAGATATATGATATTGTATTTCTATCACAGTGTCTAGATATATGCTATAGTAAAATTTCAATTAATATCATAGTAAATAAAATGAATGACTGAAAAAAGATATTAATATTGTATTAATGTCAAATTTTATTGTTTAATTATGATATTATCTTAATATCAAAGTCAGATAATTTAAATTGAATTATATATAAAAAATATCATATTAATTTTTGTATTTTAATAAAAAAATTAATACTAACTAAATATAATATTTTTATTCTTAAAATACTATTAAGAATATTATTACCACTACATCTGAGCAGTTGTACTTTAAAAATAACGTACATAACCTTTAATATGAAAAACATAAAAACATTTTAATATGAGGGAATAAAGTAAGCAGTTGTACTTTAAATATTATTTATTTTTTAAGGGATCTCTATATTCGTTTGTACAAATCACTATGTTTTTTGCCTATAAATATTCCATCAATCACACATAGAAAAACATAAAAAAAAAATTCTTCATTTTCATTTTATGTTTTTTTTTGCAGTTTTAATATAATGAATGTTTTTATATTAAAAATCTATTTTTTTCATTTTCATATAACTCTTTGGAAGATTTTTTTATTTCTATATTTTTTAAATCGAAATCTAGATATTCTACCGAAAGTATTTGTTATTGAAGAAAAAAATGTTTATCAATCATTATATTTCAGGACCCTATAAGTTTTTCTTCAACTAACTTTTCAACTTTGCTTTTTCTAACAAAGCATTTGTTGATAACATTCATTTCAAATGCAATCTAACAAAGCATTTGTACAGAACATTCATATTCAGCTTCAAAACCAGTTCTATGAGGCTTGGAGCAAATGCCATAGTTTTCAGCCGCCACATAGTTGACGGGTATGCCCCTAAATATGTGCCCTTTTATGCTATTTTATAATGAGTAATTGTTTTTACATCAAGATTCCCTAGTATGGATGTTATTGTATTGTCTAATTACATTTACTGTGTTGGTACTATCAAAAATGTATCTTCTTAATACATGTAATGTATGCCAGTCTGAAATATATATTATTAGTATGGAACATGTATTTCAGTTAAACACATGTGTAACAATAGGAAGAAAATACAAGAGAGATGCAGAATATGAAAAATAAGTTAGATAGGTGTATAGAGTATTTTAAAATATTCTGAATCTATTGAGCTTGACACATTTCCACTTTTTTATTAATGTTTTTATTCATATTGTGATAAGAAAAAATTATATGAATATTGAGTATATTCTTATAATTTATTCTTTTCTTATAATTACAAGTGTTTCAATCTCTTCAGATTCAGATTCTGAATGGGGAGAGTACATCATTTTGAAAAATTATTACTCGTATAATGTAAGAAACGGAAGAACATGAAGTTGAAGATCAATTATGGAAGATGAAGATGAAGATTTTTAAAAAGAAATGAAGATGAAGAATAATATGAAGATGAAGATCAATTGTTATTGTAGAAAAATTTTAATTTTAATGGTTTTTATTAAAATATAAATTAATTAAAGTTTTATTTTCAGTGAATTCCTACCAAGATATGCTATGTTTTGTGTGTTTTTTTTTGTTATAATATTGAATTTTTGTTACATTTTTAATCTGTTGACTTTATAAGTCAAACAAAAGAGATTTTAAATACTAACAATTCGGTGTCGTTCCTCTAATACTTTTTGGTGTACGGTTAAAGAAATTTTAATATATACATGTTCTAATTTAATATATTTTTGAGTAGTTTTTGATGTTAGTATTATTTTTTTTAAATGATATTTGAGCTATATTATTTAAAAAATGTTATATTAATTTTGGAACATTTATTTTAATAAATATGTTTAAGTTAGAAGTTTATTTTCAAATATTTTTCTTTATAAATTATCTTTATGTTCTATGATATTAAATTTAATATCTCAGTAAATTAATATCACAGTAACTTAATATCACACTAAAAATAAAAATAGTGTAATTCTTTCGAAGTTCCTAGCAGCATTTTTTCAAACTAATATATGAGCTATCAATGTCAGATACTATTTAAAATGATTTGACAATACAATATCACTTTATTTGTAATAATAATAATATTAATTATATTATATAAGAAATAAATTTTATTTCTTAATATCATATTAAAATTTATTTTCCACGTAAAATTTAAACGTTAATTATATTATTTAAAAAAATGTTATATTAATTTTGGAACATTTATTTTAATAAATATGTTTAAGTTAGAAGTTTATATTATTTTAAAAAATGTTATATGTCAGAAACATAATATCACACTAACTTAATATCACACTAAATTAAAATAGTGTAATTTTTCGAAATTCCTAGCAGATATTTTTCAAAATGATATTTGAGCTATCAATGTCAGATACTATTTAAAATGATTTGACAATACAATATCACTTTATCAGTAATAAAAATAATATTAATATCATATTTAAAATTTATTTTCCATGTATAATTTAAAGGTTAATTATATTATTTAAAAAAATGTTATATTAATTTTGGAACATTTATTTCAATTAATATCAGAGTTAATAAAATTTCACAGATTAATCAATTCATATACTATGATATATTATCATAGAATGTAAAAATTTTATTTTATTGACTAGCATTATTAAAAAGAGTACTCTAAATCATATAAGATTTAGTTGTTTATAAAATGAATGACTGACAGAAGTTATTAATATTGTATTAATATCAAATTTTATTGTTTAATTAATGATATTACACTATATCACGATAAAATGAACTAAATATGATGGTATACTGGGTACACTTTCTAATGTCTCCTGGAAATGGTTCCTATCACGAGTTGAATTGTGCATAGATTGTAAGATATGAATAATAATTGATGGAGGCACCTCTGTAAATGACACTAAACCATTACTCATTTTGAAAAAACAGTTTATTATTTTTAACACGAAAACTCAAAAAATGTGACATTACTTTCAATATCAATGTTATATATAGACTTATTCACGGCATGTAACTTTTAAAATAAACTTTATTTTAAAATAAGTTTTAAATTTTATAAATATAGTTATTTAAAATGTTAAATATAACATATATTATTTTTAAATTATTATTGTCTTAATATCAGAGTTACTTTTATTAATAAAGACATTTTCTTAATGTCAGATTTTCTAAGAAAAAATATTAATCATCACTTTCTATCAAAACCTTTTTTAAGTTTGGTGTTTAATTTTGACAATTTTTAATATATTATTGTGTTTTTATTGTACCTCCTCGATTTTATAATGATGAAAAGTACCTCCTCGAGACACAAAATATTACTTTTAATGTCCAACTAACATATATGTCAGATAATCTTTAAAGTTGATTTTGACTGTACACAAGAAATTAATGTATATAGTTATCATATTTCATAAATATAGTTATTTAAAATATTAAATATAACACATATTATTTTTAAATTATTATTGTCTTAATATCAGAGTTACTTTTGTTAATAAAGATATTTTCGTAATATCAGATTTTATGAGAAAAAATATTAAGCATCCCTTTCTATTTAAAAACAAAATCAAAATTTTAATATCAGAGTTAGTTGTCTTAATATATGATATTCTGTTAATATCATAGTTTTGAAACAAAATATTTATAATCAAAATGAAACAAATTTAATATTTTTTGTAAAATATATATGACGTATATATATTAATATTTTATTAATATCAGAGTAAGTTGGCCTATGACGTATAGATATTTGCATATCTGTTTCATTAACTAGTTTGACTATCTGTTGGATACTTAGATGCATAACACGCTATGATACATGTCAGATTTTATAATGATGAAAAATATCTTCTCGAAACTCAAAATATTTACTTTTATGTCCAACTGACATATATGTCATAGAAAGTCAAAGAAATTAAAGTAATTTCCAACTAACATATATGATAGATAATCTTCAAAGTTGATTTTGTCTATACACAAAAATTAATGAATATAACTATCATATTTCATAAATATAGTTATTTAAAATATTAGTTGTCTTAATATTATTTTAATATTTAAAATCAAAATCAAACAAATTTAATATTTTGGACATTAAAATTTCAAAGATTAATCAATTCATATATTATGATATTATGATACTATTTAAAATTCAAATTCAATGCAAGAATTTAAGATGAGAGTTAGTTGTTATAAAATGAATGACTGAAACAAGATATTAATATTGTATTAATATCAAATTTTCTTTGTTTAATTTATGATATTATCTTAATATCAGACTTACTTTTCTTAATTTATTATATTATCTTAATATCAGAGTTAGCTGTTATATTTAAAACCAAAATCAAAGAAAAATTAATATTTTCATGTTCTATGACGTATACGTATTAATAATGTATTAAATATCAGACTTTTAGTTGGCTTATGACGTATACATATTTGAATATCTGTTTACATTTATTAAAAGTAAATGAATATAATTATCATATTAAAGATACCTCCTCGAGACACAAAATATCACTTTATCTGTGATAATCTTTAAAGTTGATTTTGACAATAAACAAGACATTAATGAATATAATTATCATATTAATTTTTGTTTTTTATTTTTAATAAAAATGTTTTACTTGATGTACTGTGATATTAGATTTTTTTAAATATTTTTTAGCTACAAATTTAATTAATTTACATTTCATTTTTTTTTAGAATCGGCAAATTTAATACTTTAAGTTTCAATATTATATTACTATGAAAATTTCACACTTTTAAATGATATCATAGTATCTAAATTTCAGATAATATTTAAAAATTATTTATAATAACTATTATATTATTATTATCATAGTATGTAAATGTCATAGTTATAATAGTATGTAAATTTCGAATGGTATTTAAAAATTATTTAATATCACAGTAACTTAAATTTGTTTTTTTATCACCTAATATATAATGTCAGAAAAAAGACACATGGGTAAGAAGACTAGACGATACACATAAATTTGAGCAACAACCTTATCCTTATTTTTGCAATATAAATTTGAACATTCCCACTTCAAAAATGTACTCAAAAAAAATTGTTTAAATAAAAGGAATATTGCATCTCTTTTTTAAGAAAAGGTTTTTTTTTAGAAGTGTTTATCTAAGTAAGCTATTTTCAACGAAAAGGTTTGTGTTTTTCTTTACAACTTTATAATTTATGTTTATTTAATTCTTTAGACTGATTATATGTTCTTCTTCTTTTTTTTGATTTCAGAAATGCATATTTTAATTACTCATGAAGGGCAGTTTATTTTTATACCTCTTATTGTTGATTATGGAGGAATTAGAGTATTTATTTATATTATCACTGAAACCTAAATATTTTACTGAATTTTATCAAATCTAAAGCATCTAAAATGTCAACTGGTATGTCAATCTCTCCAAAAGATGATCTACACCAGATAGAGATTGCTTATAGTTCAGATTTGATAATAGTATAATGATGCATTATTGGTGCATCTACCATCGCCTTCGAAAGGAGGATCAGAGTCTCAATTCCTTTGGGAGGAAAGCTTCCGCTACCATCTACGTGGTTATTACGTAGTAATATGATAATAGTTTAGACTTGATATTCGTTAGAGATAGACCACATCTAGTAGAAAACCTCTCTAACTGTATGGTCAACTGTAAAATCTACGAAATCTAAACTATTTTAAGTCATTTTATAAATCCAAAGTCACTATTATATTTATTTATGAGATTAAGGAGGTATTAGTTGTTATTCTCCATATTTTTATTTGACGGGAAGTACTCATTAATTTTATAC
>BPTQ01000002.1:3594711-3769058 GCA_019973895.1 Chrysanthemum seticuspe | reverse complement strand
TATAAGAGACAGGTAAGCAGTAGTAATTTTTCTTTTTACAGCAGTATAATTTTTTTTTTAATTTCATATTTTTAATATATGATATTTGTGTTAATGTCAGAGTATCAAAAGTCCTACTTGTATTTTTCTTATAGTACATATAAAACTTATTATTTTTCCTCTATAAATATGACCATTTCCGATCTCACAAAAAAACAGACCAAGCAATCAACTCATAATAAATTTCAATCTATATTCAAAAAGATTGATGATCATTTTGCTGTATAATTTTATTTTTTTGCTTCGTTAATATATGAAATCTAGATATTTTACCGAATATTGAAAGTGAAACAACTTACAAGTAAACAATTTTTCTTACAAATCATCAAGTTGTCTCACTAAGTGTTACCCAAAACCCTAAATCCTAAACCCTTAAGTATTTCATCTTCAAGAATAATCAATGGTGTATGATAATCTGTATAAAGCTGCAAACAATTTTTTTGTTGCTTTTTAAAACCTTATTCTATCAAAATCATATGTCATTGAACATTTTTGTTTTTCCAGTTTCATCAACAAAGCTTAGAAATGATGCTATATGATCATGCTTTGCAGTAGTCACAGTTGATGAAGCAGAAGAGGTTTGGGGTGAAAGAAGTGGTATCAAGGAATGAGTTTATAATTACGATGAAGATGACAATCAAGTAGTTGCTAATCAATAACACACTGACATACATGTCAGATAGTGATGAAAAATTCTTCCTCGAGACTTAAAATATCAATCAATGTCAAATTTTTTCATTTAATTTTAATATAGTTTTTCAATTATGTTGGTTTTTAAAATATATTTTTGTTTATTTAAATTTACTAAATAATTTTAATTTAGTTATGTTATTTTTGTATTGTTTATTTTAATAAAGATGTTTTACTTTAAAAACAACTTTGATGTACTGTGATATTAAACTTATTCTAATATTATTAGAGTATGTAAATTTCATAGTTTAATAAAGATGTTTTACTTTAAAACAACTTTGATGTACCGTGTTAAATAATTATTTAATATCACAGTAACTTAATATGACATTAATATCATAGTAATTTGTAAGCAGTAGTAATTTTTCTTTTTACAGCAGTATAATTTTTTTTTTAATTTCATATTTTTAATATATGATATTTGTGTTAATGTCAGAGTATCAAAAGTCCTACTTGTATTTTTCTTATAGTACATATAAAACTTATTATTTTTCCTCTATAAATATGACCATTTCCGATCTCACAAAAAAACAGACCAAGCAATCAACTCATAATAAATTTCAATCTATATTCAAAAAGATTGATGATCATTTTGCTGTATAATTTTATTTTTTTGCTTCGTTAATATATGAAATCTAGATATTTTACCGAATATTGAAAGTGAAACAACTTACAAGTAAACAATTTTTCTTACAAATCATCAAGTTGCAAACAGTTTTTTTGTTGCTTTTTAAAACCTTATTCTATCAAAATCATATGTCATTGAACATTTTTGTTTTTCCAGTTTCATCAACAAAGCTTAGAAATGATGCTATATGATCATGCTTTGCAGTAGTCACAGTTGATGAAGCAGAAGAGATTTGGGGTGAAAGAAGTGGGATCAAGGAATGAGTTTATAATTACGATGAAGATGACAATCAAGTAGTTGCTAATGTTTTTTTATTTTTTGATGTCTTTTTATGTATGACTTTCAGTATGAAAAACAATTGCTGTGTAATGTAAAATGCAATTATGCATATATCTATTTCAGCAAGTCATAGTAATTCTGATATTAATATCTTTTTTTTACATTTTATGCTATGAAAATCAATGATAACTTAAATTTATATTTTAATATGATTGTCACATTTAATTTCTATATTTACTTGCACTAAAACTTATTCTGATATTAAAACTGGGAGAACCATACAATTTTTATTAGCAGTAGAAAAATTTGTTTGCAGCAGCAGAAAAATTTGTTGCAGCAGCAGTAATACTATCATCAGACAGTCTTGCTTTCCGAATAATAAAATCTATATTACAAAAATCAGAAATTTCTTAATATCTTTCTAAATCATCAAAAATAATATCAAAATTTCTTAATATTACATAAGAATAAGGTCAATTAAAATCTGACTAACAACAATATTTAATGTCACAAAATTTCTTAATATCACATAAGAATAAGGTCATTGACCATTTTTTTTTCTTGTTGCCTCTTCAGCACACTTATCAAATATTTTTACATCTTCAAATGTAAAAAAATTTGGATCTCTAATATTCTTAATTTCATTGCTTATCTTGCAAAGAGCTTCCCATATAGCTGGATGTATTTCATCTTTCAAAGGTGGCAAACCAAATTCTTTAACAACCTTTACAATCATCAAAGCAGCACCATCAACTATCGCTCTTACTTTGTCTAGACAAGTTTCATGAATCTATACAAGAAATAGATAGTATATCAAATTTTTTTATAAATTTGTAATAGCATATGCAAAACTTTATTATGATTATATAAAGCAATAATACCTGATCCTTATCGTATTCTAGCAAATCAAAGTAAATGTGACTGTCACAAATAGAAAAATCTTCAAATACTTCCATTCTTTTCTCCATCTTTTTGAGATGGTAGCGTAGCACACATATATTTGTTGTGTCATAAGGATAATTGCCGCATGTCAAATATTTTAATGTTTCAGTTAATAAAGAATTTGCAGCCTTAATTTCTTGTTTAACTTGACTTAAGCATTTTCGCATTTTTTGCTTATAATCAGACAAAAAATCATCCACTGCTGAACTTTCTTCTTCATCAACTAACCTTTCTTCTCCTTATGTTGAATATAACAAGCCGATAGTTAAGATTTTTTAATATCAGATTAACTATCAGCTACTAGTACTAAGATACTATTTTTTGCTACTAGTACTAATTTGAATTAATTATCAAATTATCTGTAATAATAGAAATCATCTGAATTAACTACTTTATCAAATTTATTAAGTAAGTAATATGAACTTGATATTTAAGAAAATTTATTGATATCAGATTACCTATGATTATAATTTTCAGGGACAATTTATAAAAATGAAAGAAATTTCTTAATAATTGATTAAGATCAATTATTATAATATGCCGTTTTTCAGTTTATAATTATTAACAGAATAACAATGATAATAAAATCGAAAGTTTGTTAATATCAGAATAGGTATCATCAAACGACATTAATATCAGAATAAACATTATAATGAAAAAAATTAAAGATCTTAATATGATATAACCAATCTTGAGTTTACAATGAATATCAGAATAAGCACATAAAGAAAAAAAGAATTTTCTTATAGTTATTATCAGAATGACAATGTTAGGAAAAAGGGAATTCGTTAATATCAGATTAGCTCTCATCAGACACCTTTAATATCAGAATAAAAATGATAACGAAAAAGTAAATTTATTAATATCATATAAGAAATTTTCAGTTTACAATTGATGTTAATAAATTTTTTATCAGTATATTTACACCAGAACCTTATACACTTCAGTTTCAGATACCGTTAATATCAGAATAAAAATGAAAACGGCAATGTTAAGAAAAAGGGAATTCGTTAATATCAGATTAGCTCTCATCAGATACCGTTAATATCAGAATAAAAATAAAAACGAAAATGAAAATATCTTAATATCATATTGGAAATCTTAAGTTACAATTAATATCTGAATAAAACTTTTAAGAATTTTTTGTTGTGTTAATGTTACATTAGCTATATTCATTTAATAAAAATGTTAATAAGAATGGAAATATTTTAATATCATATTAGAAATCTTCAGTTAAAATTAATATCAGAATAAGTATCTTAAGAAAAAAATTAATTATGTTAATATCAGAATAGCTATCTTCAGTTTGAATTATATCAGAATAGCAATATCCCTAATATCAGAATAACAATCATAAAAAAATTCTTAAATTCGAAATTAAGAAACTTACCTTCGTTCAGTTCTGCAAATCTTAAACTTGATGAAATCATTGTTTTTAGATTTTTTTTTACTTTATGTTTTTATATGTTTTGTTATTCAGATCTACACTGATATTATAATAGTATAGATTAATTACGAAAATGCCACCGCGTTTTTTTAACGTAGATCAGATGGACACTTTGATCGTGCGGCTGATATTCATCCGTACCATCCGTACTTAAAAGCTGGAACGCACCCGATCCCTTCCCTATATATATATATATATATATATATATATATATATATATATATATATATATATATATATATATATATATATATATATATATATATATATATATATATATTTACGACGGTTTACGTGAGTTCGATTCGATAATTATTTATTCACCCAATACTTGCGAGGAATGCATTTTTATAATTTTTATGAATTCGATATATTTTATTTTGTTCACTTCTTTTAGGCACTCTAGTGTTATGAACGTACCATCGACCTACAATTTTAATGTCAAATAAATTTCAATGATATGCTCAAACTATTTTAAAATAGTTAGTGTCTTAAAAGCTTTACGTTTTTACGTTGGCATCTTCACATCAAAACTAATATGAAGTATATTGATATGTTTTAATATTTTTATAAGTATTATATTTTTATGTTACCCGGTTTTAAGTTTCGTAACTTAAAGGCTTAACATTTGTAATTACCGGGATCAAACTATACCGTATAAAACTAATGTTATCTAAAACAAAGCAAAAACCATACATGATAATAACTACTAAATTTTACATGCAACCTGTAACCATTATATTATACAATGTTGAATCTTATGCACATCCTACGTGCATGCATGAGTCATATGTTTATATAATAACGTGTTACCTTAAAAACTTCACACGAAGCACCACAAGTGAGAGCACAACACGTCATTTGAATTGCATGGAAAGTAAGGTTGTAATATTAATATGATCAGTAGCATGCAACTCTATTTTTCATTACAATTTGTGCGTGGGAACTATTTGTCTATGAATAGAGTGACTTGGGTTGCGTATTATCTCTACGGGTTATATGACCAGTGAAAACTTTTAAAAGTTTGGGTTACGGTTTGCCATTCGTTTACGCCGTGGTTTTGAGTTTTGATCATTTCTTGTTGTATCTTTGTATTCGTTTTTATCTTGAACCGTCTCGTTTGCCTTTGAGATTGGCGACGAGCATGTTAAATTGTTTAGGCGCCAATTCAGGTCTTGGTTAGAAGGTGCGCGTTCGTTGGGTTGTCCTAGTAGTCTTCTGGAGCCATAATTATCCTTGTTTTCCCTACCAATTAAGGTGAATTAATAGCCCCACTTTCTATTACTTAATGGTTTTACAAACTCTTGGGGGAGATACATGCTATATTTTTAATCGAACACAAATGATTTGAACTGTACATTATATCCAAATGCTTTATTGTCACTAAGTATTCTATTGCCATGTTTGAAGTCCATACATCATGCACCATTAGTCACTTGCGAGTGAGCGCGAATATTGTAAATAGGCCTATTGGAATTAACACACCCGTTCTTATTGACCTAGTTAGGGGAAATCGAACGCACTATATTCGAATCAATAAGGTAAATTGGCAAGTTTACCTACTAGGGCTGCGATGAAACGATTTTACCAATTTCCATTGGTATGAGGTTTACGCTTTGGTTGTCATGAACTTAGTGAAATAAATGCTGTTTTGTTTTCAACGATGAGTGTGAAACAACGTAACTCACACTACGAATATTGTGTTCAAACGACTTAATTAAACCTATGGACTTCACTCAACCTTTGGGTTGACTGTTTTAAGCATGTTTTATCTCAGGTATTAGCATATCATCGTGGCTTGCATGGAGTCGTTGAGCTGACGCGTCTCACATTCATTTTATTGCACTTAAATACATCGTTTGGTTTGTAACAAACTTATTTCCGCATACATTGACAATCTTTTGGGACCTATTCTTTGTAAACTCTGATTATTTTACTTAATCAAACGATGTATTTTCAAAACGACACTTTAGGTCGTTCAATATTACTGTAACTGTGATGCTATGGCAGTCATCCCCCAGGTATTCCATTCCGCAGTAAAACAGGTAATTTGGGGGTGTGACAGGAGTGGTTGTACCCTTGAAAAGAACTCGACATCTAGCTTAGTGTCGGAAATAGTGTGTAAGCGAAGTGTAAAGGTTTCTCCGCCGGTGAAAGGAGCTTGTTGACTAGTGAAGTTAAACTCTCGAGTGTGAGACTCGAGGAGTGGAGTAGGACAAGGAAAAAGAGTCCTTGTAGACCGAACCACTATAAACAATTTGTTGTGGTTTGATTGTTTCTTCCCTTATCTAATCTTTATATATTGTTTGCATATTTCACAAACATACCTTAGATCAATATCAATTGATCTTTCAATAAGTTTCAAAACAAAGTTTTTAATCGGTAAACTATTCAACCCCCCTTCTAGTTTTCCACAGAATAGTTATCGTTTTTTCTTACAACCTCAAACGCATTATTCACTGTTCATGACCAATGTGGAAAGGTCGCTGACCTTTTTTCCGCCACTATGCCGAATCCCCCTGAATCACACAACCGGTTTGCAGTCTGTCCAAAAACATATCAAAAACCTCATATGCAGTTTAAAAGATTAATCAATTATCAAAAACAAAAGCAAAATTCCTAAACCAAATAACGATAATTGTAAAAACTAATGAATAATTGTAAAAACTAATGAATAATCAGGTCATAAAAGCACAACACTAATTCAAAAAATTTCACACGCACCGAAACAACCTATGTGTGCAAGTCTGTAGAAAAACCCAAAAAATTTCAGTAGTTGCTCCAAACCACAAAACATTCTTTCGATTCAACCCATAAAAATTGCAACAAAATCATACCTTTTAATGAGTTTTTTTACATAAAAGTAACAAAAATCAATAACCATATAACCATTATATCAATACTTAACCAAAATCAAAAAAGAGACAAAACCCAGCATCATTTTTCCACCAGATAAGGAAGAAAAAAATGCATCTCCACAAACTAATACCATCAAATTCTACTGACATAAATATATGAAAATTAGAATTTACAAACTTACGAATTGCAAGATTTTCCTTTACTTTTATCTCATTCTTCTCCATTTACTTCCTTACCTATGAAGGTAAAGTGTTATCCTGCAACAAAGAACATAACAAACCAAAATTAAACACACATATTAACCAAAGTAACACAACTCAAACAATATGGCTAACAATGAAAAAAGCCAGACTTACTATGACTGGGCTTCTTCTTCCTTATGTTCCCGTTAAAACCTGCAATACCAAAAATAAAAAGTCAAATATTTACCATACAAAAGCAATTCCTGTTGACTTTTGCATAATATACAAAAGTCAGAAAAAAGTTACTATACATCAGCCACTCAATCCCACACATCAGCCAGTCAATTCCTGTAAAAACCCAAAAACAAATTTAGGGTTTCATTTTGCATATTATAAGATAACTTGCCAGAAAAAATAAAATAAAACAACCAAATCTACAAACTTTTGAACATCGTTATTGGTTTGATCTGAATGGTTGGATCAAAAATAGTATCCGTAAACTCTGATCTGAATGGTTTGATCTGTTTTTCGTCACATGTTAACTTCGCCAAAACCCGGATCTTCTTTTATAAACCAAATGAAACTGAACCTACAAACCGACAACTGCATAATTAAAGTCATTTACAAAAGAGATCCATTTTGTTGTTTACCTGTCTAACACCAATCAAACCGACAACGGCGGTACCTGGGCTCTCAAACCAAAACCCCTTTTCTCTAATTGAGGCGTGATCATCCCCCTCTGATTCCGCTGCCGTATGAGTGTCCGGTTTCTTTGATAGTCAGATTGCAGAAAATATTGTTGATTAGTTATGGAAGTTTGCGAAGAGGAGGCGATGAGGTTTTACCGAAAACTTTGAGAAACTCAAGTGCTGATGTATATCTTTAAGAGCATCCGGTGTGGGGATGGTCGTGGCTCGCCGTGGGTGACGTGGAGCCCCGCCGTAGCTCGCCGCCACACCGGGGTTGCTCGTTGTGGCTCGCCGTGAAGATTGAAATCGTGGGGACGACGAAGGTAACCTTCTGACAAAAGCAGCGAACTTTTTTTTTTTCTCTCTTTTTTTTGTAAGATTTGTAAAGTTTTATATAATAAGGTGAAGGTGAAGTGTTATTGATTTCGAAAGGTTCGTAGAGGTACTGAGCTTCTCGTGGTTAAACAAAAAAAACTGAAACTTGAAAGATTAACTAAAAACATGAAATACATAATAAGCTTAAACATTAAAACTACAGAGGGATCCCTAAAAACAACATAAAAACATGAAATACATAATAAAACTACTAAACACTTAAAAAAACGAGTCATCCGAGTCCAAACCATCATCACCTGTTGGCGGAGAATAAAACTCCCCATTCATGTATCGACTCTCCATTATGTCAAAATAGTTGTCTTGGAGGTACTGAGCCTCCCTTGCTTCTTGCTCACGGCGAGCAGCCTCTTCACGTGCCTGCTCTTACAGTATCTCCCTGACGTTTTCTTCATCTTGTTCCAGCTGCCGGAGGGAAGATTCACTTAACCCGCTTGGGTGGTTTTGAAAATCCACCTGTGGACTGTTCACAGGTGGACTTGGAACAATTGGGAGGTACGGGATGTTTTCAAACCCCACCGGAAAGACATTTTCCTGTGGTGTTGAGTAAACTTCAAACTCTGGCAGAGTTGGAAAGTTGGTTTCCGGCAAGTGATCTGGGACGGAAAGCTGGTTTCCGGAAACTTTTCTGGGCTGGGGAATTGCTGAGAAAAATCTTTGCGAGACATTTTTTTTGTGTGTGAATTGTGTTATTTGTGTGTGAAACTAATGCTGGTATGATACTATATATAGAAAACTTAACCGTTTGAATTTGAATTTAAAATTTAAAATTTGAATTTGAAATACCCCGCCCAACAGTACCCATTTTTTGAATTTGAATTTAAACTTTGAATTTGAATTACCCCGCCCAACAGTACCCGGTTTTTGAATTTGAATTTAAACTTTGAATTTGAATTTGAATTTAAAATTTAAAATTTGAATTTGAATTACCCTGCTCAACAGTAAACGGCTTTAAAATTTGAATTTGAATTTGAAAACCACCTTTATAAATAACATCTATAACCACCATTTTTTTTCACATCTACATCAATTAAAAAAAAACACACACAAATGTCTCAAAATTTGAAGTGGAACAAGTCTGAAGAAATCTTGCTTGCGCAAGTTTGGATAGAAATTTCGCAAGCTATGGATATGCAAAATAACCGTTCCGAAAATATTTTTTGGAACGACGTTATGCATATGTTCAATAATCAGACAACCGATGACCATCGTACAAAAAATTCAATCACGGGTAAATGGACGAGGATTAACGTCGATTGCAAAAGGTTCAACGCAATTTACAAACAGTTGCAGCGTCGAAGTGCTCAAAATGACCACACTCATCTCGAAAATGCGAAACTAAGCTTCCAGCAACAATTTGGTAGAAAGGAGTTCAAATATGTTCACGTTTGGGAGATTTTGAAAAATTGCCCAAATTGGGATGTCGAAGATTAAATCCAGTAGTTTGTGTTTTTTTTTTAATCGTGTTGTTTTTTTTCCCGTATCGTGTTGTTTTTTTATTATTGTGTTATGTATTGTATTTTTAATTTGAATGAAATGAATTTATTTAGTTTTTATTTGGAAGTGAAAATTGAATAAAAAAAATAAAGTGGTAGTGGTGGGCCCCAAATGAAGAGGTTGAGGTTTGTTATGAGTGAGGTGGGGGGGGGGTTTGTTGTGGTTAGTTGTGGAAAAATAGGATGCCGATGTGGCGCTGAGGTGGCGCGGCGACGAAGTTGAGCCTTGTTATGACACCTTGTGCTCTAAGCTTCCAAAAAAATAATAAATAACGGTGATGTGTATGTTTACTACGGAGTACTATATAACCATGAGGCAAACACGTGTATACACATGTGGTTATGTGGCTCTAACTGAGTAGAAAAAAGAAAACTATTTTAATAACGTTGCAGCACTCTAAAAGAGTAGAAAGGAAATTCTTTTTTTATGAGCTCGTACCCCTCTAACTGAGTAGAAAAAAAAAGTATTTTCTTATAACGGTGCCATACTCTAGCTGAGTACACATGAAACCATTAGTTTAATATACCTTGTGAAAAAGGTCCTCACACTATGGGGCTGTTTGATAAAACAAAATGATATAGTGCTGAATGATTTGAAGCCCTGAATGATACAATGACTCTGAATGAACTTGGTTCTGAATAAAATAAATTGTTTGACAAGTGCTCGGAACGAATGGCTTTAGTCACATGGAGTTACGATTATAACCTTTTTATGCTAATAAAATACGACTATTTGATTGGTACACTGACAATAAAAGAAATTTTAATTCAAGGAAATAGAAGTTATAAAAGTCATATACAGTTATAAAAATCAAAGTTATAACTTTTTATAACAAGTTATAACTTTGATACAAAAGTTGGGCGTTCCTTATTTGGACTCCGGTTTCCGTATCAATTAGACCTTGATGCTTGAGACATGCGCACTAAGAAAACAGAAAACACCGTTAATGAGGGCCGAGATGCTTATCGTGGGATTGTCTCCCACGATTATCCTCCGGCATGAGAGTAAGTAATCGGTTTTTAGGGTTTAGTGGAGAGTTGGGTTTTGTAATCGTACCTTTAATGAGGGCCGAGATGCCCTTTATATACACACTAAATCCTTGTTGGTTTCGTGTTCCACAACCTTTGGCGTATCCCGCCTAAGTCGGTTGGTTGATACAAATCCCATCAATAAGAGATATCCGATATCAAGACCATAAATAACTTCGAGTTTGGGCCTTCGTGAGCCCAAACCGTTACCGTGTTAGCCCACTCGTATTGGGCTCGAGTGTTAGTAGCGTCCATTGGTCGGGTTCATGACCCAAATGCGGACTATACATCATCATGTCCCCCCAGTCTAGTATGCGCAGGGTGAAACCCGCGGATGCTAGACTAATAAATGTAGCAAATATATTCCTCGAGGTGTAGCGGGGAAGTTTCAAAGTTTTCCCGCCTAAGAGAAGATACGGTGGATCCAGTCTAATTAGGTCAAATATATCCTTCGTAAAACGTGAAAAAGTGGGTGGAGGGTGTGCCACGTCAGCATTTCCTATCTACACGTTTAGAGATAGTGGGGTCCATATGTCGATCATCGCATGGATGTGGAACCCTATATAAAATTCCGCCTCCCTTCCACTGTGGTTATCACAGTAAAGAAAAAAGCATTTCCACCATTATTAAAAAAGCTCGAAATATCAACCAAGAAACCCACAAACTTTTAAAGGTAACAGTGCGTGCGCATTCGAAATCTCATTATGGTTCTTGGATTAACTGACTTCTCATCCGATATAACCGAGGACGAACTTCGTGAGTTCACTTCGGAGTATTATATCCCGTTCACGCTGCATCCGGTAGTTCTGGCTGCGCACGCGTCGATAGCGGATTTCCTTGAAGGGAAATTGGGGGTATACACACGTTTTTTCGAATTTGCAAGTCAACGTGTGCCTATCTCCTTATTCTTGTGCGACGTTCTAAATTACTATCGCCTACACATATCCCAACTGCACTGTATAGGCGCAGCAAAAATAACAAACTTCGAGGTGAATGGCCGTTTGTTGGCGATTAACCCCACCATCTATCTCTTCCGCAGGTTTTACCATACGTCGTGGTCAAACGGATGGGTTTCTTTTGCTAAGCCCGCAGGACGGCTGCAGTGTTATACTGAGAAATTAGACGCGCTTAGGAACTGGAGAGAGAAATTTTTCTGGGTTGATGAGGCGTTGTTCCCCTGGGGCTTCGGCTTCTATACCCAAAGTTCGCTACCGAAGGATGAGCGCCCATTCCCTGGAACGTACAGCGCGGATGATGCGGAAACGATAAACGCTAATCGTATTCCCATCAATTCCTATCCAGAGGAATTTTTGGTGCACATGGGCATCAGTCGCAACTATTTCGATAGTCCTGAAGAGGTGCCAACCTTCCTAGACGCGAATGACCAGGGTGGGTGCTCGTCCTTCCTTCTCCTTTGCTTTATTAGTGTGAGCATTTCTTTTCGCCTTTGTATTTTATATAACTCTTATTTTTGTTTGTTTCTTGCGGTGCAGAGATGGACTTGTTCAGCGTTGTTCGCATGGCAAGACCCCGCCAGGTCACCGTGGGGGTGCGCCCTCTGAGAGAAGGAGAAGTCCCCATTTTGGATGCTACCGCGGGGCGCACCATGGAGATGGATCTGGAGGAATTGGGGAGTGGCTCCCCCATTGTGCTGGAGGCGACCCCTGTGTGCAGCGTGCCCAGCCCCAGGGTACACTCCCCTGAAGTGAAGCTTTCACGCACAGATGTATCGGAGAGCGTGGGGGTCCTCAGGGTAGAGCCAGAGGAGGCAGGCCAAGGGGCAAAGCGCAAGAGGGCGCCTGGTGGTGATGGCGCAGGCCCATCCAGGAGAAAATGGCATGTCATTCGTGACGTGGGGTCGCCATCAGACGATGCATCCCCCCCCCTCCCCCCCCCCCCCCCGTGCAACTGAGACTGATCCCCCAAGTAAGTGTCGTCGCCGAAGCACTTATCACATTCCCTGTTTATGTTATGAAATAATCATTAATTCTCTTCTTTTGCGTGCAGTGTAGAAGCCGTTGGGGTTACTGCTGAGCGTTCTGGGGAGTCGCCACCCACGAGGCGAGTCCCTTTCGCGCTGACTCTCCTGAGCAAGAGAACCGAGGCGCCGAGCCGTTGGCATCTGGGGATGTTCCAATGGACCGTCTTGTTGAGGAGCATGTATTGGCTGCTGCGCACCAGGATACATTGGTTGCGCAGCTAAGGTCAAGGTATTCTGGGGAGAATAGCCAGAGGGCGCAGAAGGAGAAGCAAATTACGCTGCTGGAGGCGCGGCTGGCCAGTGCTTAGGCTGAAGCAGAGGCGGCGAGCTCCTATGCCAAAAAACTTACTGGAGAAAAGATGTCATTGCTTACCCAAGTGAGCCAGGAGTGTGTCGCATTAGAGGATTATAAGGCTACTTGCTTCTAGGCTCTTAAATATTTGTAGAATTGGAAGAACTAGCACTTCTCTCGGTTGGAGGAGTTTCGTGCAACCGTGGAAGGCTTGCTGGAGAAGCAGGAAATAAAGCTACGCAAGCTCAGCATCGATTACGATGAAGAGCTATATCCTCAGCTGGTTTCCACGATTGCTGAGCGCAGGTGGCTCATCAGCCATGGTTTGCGCCTTTTGGAATCTCGAGAGGTAAAAGACACCTTCGGGTGTGTTGTTCAGTGCGCTTTGGCGCGTGTCAAGGCGGAGGCCATAGAAGAGCTTCATGAGAGCGGCCTGTTGACAGTGCCTGCCGCACAGGTGCTCGGGTATAATGAGCGTGCCTATGATGATCTGGTCACTGCGATGGAGAAGATGAAGCTGTTGGAGCTTCCTCAGATTGCCTAGTTGGAGCGAGACCAGGATTATCCCATAGGTTTGATTATGGAGGGGTTAACCTTGGCCTGACACTTTGCTGATGATGCAGAGGCGTAGCCTGACTACTTTTTGAAGCCTGACGTGTCACAGCTGCAAGTGCCTATCTTTGCTCGCCCACGCGATATCCTGAACCCCTTTGCGCTTGAGAAAGAAATCCCTTTGAAAGCATCCATAGAAGCGCATGCCATGAGGCTTGCAAAGAAGAAGGGCATGAAGGGAAAGGCCATTCTTTATGGTCTTGGCGCGGCGCATCTCCTGAGATCCGACGAGGTACCTGTTAGTGTGGCAACGGTATCACGCCGGGATTCTGATCTATTGAAGAGACTTAAAGAGGCTGGGGACGCTGCGTACCGTGTTGAGAACTCACATCTTAGGCGTTGTAATAGTATATAGGCTATAGCATCTTTGCATAATGAAATTTCATAATCGTGTTGATATCCTTCTGTACGAACTTGTGGTCCATAATGAAATTTCCCTTTTTTGTTGAAGGTGTGTTGATCCATATGTTTTATCGAATGTGGTTGCGATTATAATGTTTGTACTTAGTTATCTGTCTTTGCATAAAAAACGTCCACGTTGTCTAAGAATCAAACGGTTATATAAACGCGAATAGTATATGAAGTCCATAATCGTGTATGAAAATCATGATTTAATGTACGTAAAACATAATTTCTAAGTACTTGTATCATAATCGTGTATGGTGTGATATGCAGCGTACTATAAATATCACATCAAGGAGTCAAGAGTCTTGATTCCTAGTTTGTTAAACGCGCACAGTGTGTATTGTTGCACATCCATCGTGGGATGCACATTGAACTTATTCCAACGTCTTAAGAATAAGGTGTTTAACAAGGATGCATGATCCGATGTTGATGGGTTTGCAAGCCTCTTACTCAACGAGTTATTTAGTAGGTTTACTCATCCTTTTAGTGCATGCACGCCATGTAGGCAAAAGATAATATAATAACAATGTTGAGACATATATAATATGTAAATAACAAAGTGAAATGTGTCGCAGAGTTAGCTAGAAACCGCGACGTTTTATTAATACTTGCAAGTTTTTGTAAAAAGAAAAAAGACATTTGCCTAAGTAAAACAGAATGTAAATACACGGATACTTATTGAGCACTTTACTAAAGTGTGGGGGTGTCCGTGCGCTGGCCCGTAGCCTTTCCTACAGATAACATCGTTTGAGATTGCAAATGTTCCATGTGCGTTGTAGCTCACGACCATCCATGTCACGCAGCTTGTACGCGCCCTTTCCTAATGCTTCAATGACCTCATAAGGTCCTACCCACTTCGGTCCAAGTTTTCCTGTATCTTCTGCATGGCTCGCATCATTGGCGTGATATACAAAGTCGCCTGGTCTGAATGAGGTGCTTCGAACTTTAGCATCGTAGTATCCTTTCACTTTTGACTTAGCTCTCGCCTCACATATAGATGCGCGTTCGCGCCTTTCTTCCAACAGGTCCAAGTCTATACGCCGTTCATCGTCATTGGTTGTGACATTAACTTCGGTAGTACGAATAGTTGGCATCCCAATTTTGGCTGGTATGACGGCTTCTGTCCCATAGACAAGAGAAAAGGGAGTGTCTCCCGTGCTAATTTTGATTGTCGTGCGGTGCGCCCACAAAACATGCGATAATTCCTCCACCCACCTCCCTTTGTGTTTGTCTAAGCGTGCTTTAATTCCTTCACCCAGACTACCTTTTGCACGCTCGACCAAACCATTGGTTTGTGGGTGTTTAACTGACGCGAAGTGCTGTGCAATATTTAGTTTCTCGCACCATTCCTTAAAGGGTTGTCACATAATTGTTTTCCATTATCCGAAATGATTTCCCCAGGTAATCCGAAACGGCATACAATATTCTCCCAAACAAATCGTTTTACCTGATTACATGTGATTGTCGCGACCGCCTTTGCCTCAATCCACTTAGTGAAATAGTCTATAGCCACAATAAGGAATTTCAGTCCCCCTTCTGCAGCAGGGAAGGGGCCTGCAATGTTGATGCCCCATTTATAGAATGGCCATGGCGACATAATAGGTGTTAGCTCCTGTTGTGGTCGGCGTGGGATGGGTCTACGAACTTGGCAGTCGCCACACTTTTTTATCAAATCCCGCTCATCACGGTGCATCATAGGCCAGTAGTATCCTGACCGTAAGGCGCGTGCTACAACGGACCGTGGTCCTGAGTGCATACTGTATGAACCGGCGTGGATCTCTCGGAGTACGTAATCTGCTTTAAGTGGTCCGACACATCGAAGCCATGGTTGTAGAAATGAACGCCGATATAATATACCATCTCGAAGTTCAAACCTCTGTGATGTGCGACGTATTCGTCGGGCGTCCTTCTGCTCCTGGGGCAGTATGCCCTTGCTTATAAACTCGACGATTGGAGTCATCCATGTAGGACCTTGCTCCTTTATCACCGTGGATATCTCCATCTCTGAGATGGACTTGCTCTTAAGAGTCTCCACCAATACTTGTTTTGACAGGTGCGCAAAGCTTGTGGATGCAATCTTGCTCAGTGCATCCGCCTTTCTGTTTTCCCCTCTAGGAACTTGTTTGATGGTAAACCTGTCGAAACCCTGGATTAGTGACTTGGTCTTGTCGAGGTATTGAACCATGTTTTCCTCTTTAGCCACATATTCTCCCAACACATGGTTGGCTACTAACCGGGAATCCACATTTGCTTCTAGGTTACGTAAGCCCATTCGAGTTGCAATGCGTAATCCAGCAATCAGGGCTTCATACTGTCACACCCCCAAATTACCTGTTTTGCAGCGGAATGGAATTCCTGGGGATTGACTGTCATAGCATCACAATCAAAGTTATATTGAACGACCTAAAGTGTCGTTTAAAAACACATCGTTTGATATTTATTTAAAACATTCAGAGTTACAAGATAGGTCCCAAAAGTTGATAAAGTTTGCGGAAATATCAGTACAAGTCAAACGATGTTTTGAAAGAAAACCATAATATACAATGAGACGCGTCGACGCCGCGACTCTATGAGGGTTCCCTAATCGTGCCATAATGCGAATGTCTTAATTACATGAAAATACATTGCGAAAACGGTCAACAATAATGTTGGTGAGAAATCCTAGGTTTATGAAAAGGATTAATACGACTACGCAAGTATAGACCATGTATGACAAACATGCCACATAAAATGTTACAATTGCTATAAGTCCATGACACCGAAACTAGACTGATCATGATGTTCGCCCCAACAGAGTGTTTGCCAGACAACTCAAATAATGTTATTAAATGACATGCATCCGTTTAACCAGTTGGAATCCACCAACCCGGATGGAGGAGTCACCCTCGATAGATCTATCCACTCACCCTCACTTCTATGAAATTAACGGCTCATGTTATATAATGGGGACATTCAATTGGCATGAGGTAACTTAAGTAATGTAATGAATTTGATATACTTGGCATCGTAATAAAAATGATGTGCAATGTATTCTCCCCCGTAGGTTTGAAAATAAGTATAAACATGTACAACGGGGCTATGAAAACTCACCTTGATAGTACAGTAGTTTGGTTGGAAGACTAATCAAGTTGTGTAAATAAACTGCTCCGACACGCGACCTGAGTTGGTATGTCAAGTTTCAGTATGTTGTTGTCGTTCAAAACTTTATCAATACGTAATATTTTAGTAATAGTATAATATGTGTTTTATCGATAATTATTAGTGAATGTTTGTGTGGAATTAGAACAACGCGTATGGTTAAATGAGAAAAGTACAAATGATAGATTTTAAAATTTTGAAGTCTCTTCAAAAATTAGCGGAGAATAAGTTTTATCATATTTCATTTTTAAGATTGTTTGATTATTAACGAGACAAGGATATCCCATATATTGATCAAGTCGATATGTATTAAAAGTACATTCCCGTAATAATATAATATGTTATACTTCATATTATAGTTTTTAGTATTGACAGTTTATACCCTCGAGCTTTTATAAAATGACAATTTATATCCCTTGGTTAAATATTATTTCCATTAGAGGTTCTTTTTGTAACTTATTAATTCATATTTACACTATATATCCCCATGCATGAATTTATTTTTAAGGTTAGTCCTTATTATATATAGTTTTAGAAATTTGGCAAAACGGGCCCCCATGCATTTTGCAAATTACATGCATAGTCCTTATTCTATAATATTAACTAAATTTACAGTTTTGGACCAAGAAACTCCAAGTTTAACGCTTTTAACCTCCATGCATGGTTGTCGTTACGTACATAGTCCTTATTTTACAAATTTGCATTTTTGGATTCACGAAGGATGTGGCTTGTTATGGCTTATCAATATAAGATGTTTTAAGCTTAAGAATAAGCTGTGGAGAGCTTTTTAGCTCAAGGCTTAGCTTATGGGTTTTTACGGCCCATAATGGTGCGCTTGGTTTTGTGGTATCGACTAAAAAGAAAGCAAGAAAAACAAGGTGAGGTCTTGGGTTTTCGTTGACGAGTTTGTGGTGTTGTAGAGTTGGTTAGGAGCTTATTAATATGGCTTAACATCTCGGCTTATAACTTTTAGCTTATGGTTCAAAATATGATCAAAAGTGGGGCGTTTGGGTTGGTTCTCGACAAGAAAAGACAAAGAAGAAAATAATGACGAAAGTTTTTAAAAGTCTTGTAGCTTATTGTTATGGTTTGATAGTATGTTGGTAAGCTTATGTAAAGGGCTTAATAGGTAGTTTAGCTTATAAATATATGATAAGGGTGCTTGGTTTTGCTGTCATGACCAGAAGAGAAAGAAAGTAAACTGAGGTGTTTGGGGTGGTTCGCGACAGGAAGACAAAGGAAGGAAATAGGTAACTCGTACTCGCGACTTATTAAAACGTACATGAGCTTATCTTAATGGCCTATTGTGTAGCGTAGAGCTTAAGATAAAAGAGAGAAAAAATTTATATGGAGGTACTTGGTTCCTGCTGTTGCGACACAAGGAAAAGGAAGATATACAAATGGTTCTTGTCTTGTTTCTAACATGCTAAGAGTTCATTTATTTTACAAAACTTATAGTTGGTGTTGTTCAAAAAAATATACAGTAGTATGAGAGAAAATGATTTTGTTTATAACTTGGTACTTAGTTATTGTAATGTAAAAGTATAAAAGAGATTCAAAAGGTCTAGGGGGCTCACTGATTTCGTAGGACTCGACTAGGAAGGAAATGAACCAAGGTGACTTCAAAATGGAACAAGGTTTCTCCAGGACTTCAAGACTTTTGTACAAGCTTTCTTCATCAATACTTAAACTCCATAAACAGTAGGTAAGTGGGTGTGTATGAGTTTTATGTTTAAAAACAAAGGATGGAGGGAAAATGGTGGGTTTTTGCTTGGTTTATATAGGCAACGATGATGGGTTCTCATTGGATGGAGTTGCAACTTGTAAACATGATAAGAAATGTGAATGGGACCTAGTATGTGGTTTATCACCTGGTTCGAATGAGTAAATATGTGCCTAGCTTGACACGTTTGAGCACTTGCTAAATATCTACTAGACAATTGTGTAAGTAAATGATATTTGGGCTAACTGTGTTTATACTGATCTAGATTTGGCCTAGTTGGTTTGCAAGTATTTTAGTTTGGTTAAGTGATGTTTGGTTTGATAGTAGCAAAAGAAATAAAATGGTCATCACAGAAACATAATAGAATTGCATAGTGCTAGGTGTTGTTGTGCATTAAAGCCTTGTAAGGTAGGTTTTAGAATAAGTACCTTAAAGTTTAATTTATATTAATATTAAGTCTTTATGCAATAAGAACTTGTACATAGAGCTAGGTATGTTGTACTAGTAATTTATATTTTTGTTTTTAATTTTTGATTTATAATATAGTTTATATTTATGTTAAGTATTTGTGCATTAGGGACTTGTACACGTGCATGAAATGCTTTGTACAATATTATTTTATAATAATTATGTATATATTAATTAAGATTTGTGATTTTATTCGCATAAAATCATAGATTTGTAAATTAGGGTTTGTCACGGGAAATAACATAAGATTAGGTTTTCGTGCTATAAAAGCTTGCACATTAGCTCTGAGATGTTGTACTTTAAGGTTTATGATTTAGTTACATGAAATCATAGTTATAATAACTTAGGGTTTCGCGAGAACTCTAATTGATATCAAACGTTAAGTTTGAAGGTTTAATAATTGCACGTTAACGAATTAACGTAAAGTGGCAAATAAAAGTTAAAAACTCTTATACTTGACATATAGGGATGTTTATTTGAAATAAACATAAGGCATGTTTGTGTCGGTTCGCGTGCGAGCAGTTTAGTAAGAATGTGAGTTAAATCACATCAACTAGTCGTTATGAACTAATAACATAAAAAAAAAATAAAAAAAAAATAAATAAATAAATAAATTATACGTTTAATGTAAAATGCAAAACCATGCATGAACTAATATGATGACAATGATGTTAATGAAATGTAGACTAAACTTAGTCTATATGAAATGACCTCGATGATATGATCATGAATTCACAGCTAAACCATTACGGTTACGTGAATTTGATGCTCGTAAACCTAGTTCACGATAAATGATAAATAATGAAGCATGAGTAATGTTTTGAAATATGACCTGAAAATTCGAATTGTCACATTCGCCCAACCAAAAAGGAATTCAGTCCCTGAATTCAGTCCTTGTTGGGTCCTACGGTGTTGTCGGCGAAAAGATGAGGATATTTGAGGCGCATCTGGTCTTCCCGTTCCCAAGTAAACTCAGGACCTCTTCGAGAATTCCAGCGAACCTTCACAATAGGAATACGAATTTGTTTCAACTGCTTGACCTCGCGGTCCATAATTTCTACCGGTTCCTCCACGAAATTGAGTTTATCGTCGAGTTGAATTTCTTCCAATGGAATAATGAGTGATTCGTCCGAAAGACATTTCTTCAGGTTTGAAACATGAAACGTGTTGTGTACGTGACTAAGTTCTGACGGAAGATCAAGTCGATAAGCTATAGGGCCGACTCTGCTCAAAATTTTGAATGGCCCAATGTACCTCGGGTTCAATTTCCCGCGTTTTCCAAAACGTACCACGCCTTTCCAAGGCGATACTTTCAACATCACTTTGTCGCCAATTTGAAATTCCAATGGTTTGCGCCTAACATCTGCGTAACTTTTTTGTCGGCTTCTGGCAGTTCTAAGTCTATCTCGGATTTGAACTATCTTTTCTGTTGTTTCCCGTACCATTTCTGGACCAGTGAGTTGTGCGTCTCCAACCTCGGCCCAACAAACAGGTGATCGACACTTTCAACCATATAGTGCTTCAAATGGTGCCACTTTTATATTGGTGTGATAACTATTGTTGTACGAGAATTCGATCAATGGCAAATGATTAGCCCAACCATTTCCAAAATCAATCACACATGCTCTCAACATATCTTCCAATGTTTGAATTGTCCTTTCACTTTGACCATCGGTTTGTGGATGATATGCTGTGCTCATCTCTAATTTGGTTCCAAATGAATCTTGTAATGATTTCCAGAAGTTTGAAGTGAATCGACTATCTCTGTCGGAAATGATGGAAATTGGTGCTCCATGCCTCGAGACTATTTCCTTGACATAAATTCTAGTGAGTTGTTCCATGGAATAGGTCTCTCTAATTGGTATGAAATGAGCTGATTTGGTAAGACGATCAATGATTACCCATATAGCGTCGTAACCTCCCGATGTCTTAGGAAGTTTCGTAACAAAGTCCATTGTAATGCGTTCCCATTTCCATTGTGGAATTTCAGGTTGTTGGAGTAATCCTGAAGGTTTCTGATATTCGACTTTTACCTTAGAGCAAGTAAGGCATCTGCTAACGTACGTGGTAATTTCCGCTTTCATGTTCGGCCACCAATAAAGTTTCTTGAGATCTTGATACATCTTATCAGAACCTGGGTGAATAGAATACTTTGACTTATGCGACTCATGCATAATCAATTCTCGTATCCCGCCATAAAATGGTACCCACATTCTATCCTTAAAGCATAAAACTCCATCTGCTCTCTTTACAAAGCCATTTGCATTTTCGGGCATACCATAAAGCTTTTCACTTGGTCGGTTCTCTTCCTTGAGTGCCTCGAGCTGTGCCTCGAGTATTTTTGATGGTAAAGGTGAACTGATCGTCATTCCTAATGATCGTACCCTTAAAGGTTTGGGTCTTTCTTTCCGGCTAAGAGCATCAGCCACAACATTGGCTTTTCCCGGGTGATACTTGATTTCACAATCATAATCGCTGAGTAATTCCAACCAACGACGTTGTCTCATGTTAAGTTCCTTTTGATCAAGAACATATTGTAAACTCTTGTGGTCCGTAAACACTGTGCACTTTGTACCGTAGAGGTAGTGTCTCCAAATCTTGAGTGCAAAAACTACGGCCCCCAACTCAAGATCATGAGTGGTGTAATTCTTCTCATGAACCTTAAGTTGTCGAGAAGCATACGCTATCACCTTCTCGTTTTGCATTAAAACAGCTCCAAGCCCTTTATGTGAAGCATCGCAGTATACTACGAAGTTCTCAATTCCTTTGGGTAGTGCCAAAATTGGCGCACTACAAAGCTTTTGCTTCAACAACTGAAAAGCAGCTTCTTGTTTCTTTCCCCATTCATACCTCTTGTTTTTCTGTGTCAACTTGGTCAAAGCTTTAGCTATCTTTGAAAAACCTTCGATGAATCTTCGGTAATACCCGGCGAGTCCTAGAAATTGTCAAATTTCCGTAGGATTTGTTGGAGTAGCCCAATCCTTTACGGCTTCAATCTTTGCAGGATCAACTTGTAATCCTTGACTATCAATGACATGACCAAGAAATTGTACTTTGTAGTTCCAAAAATCACCCTTCGAAAATTTGGCATACAGCTTCTCATTCTTGAGTAGTTCTAAAATCGTTCTTAAATGCCCTTCGTGTTCTTCTTTGCTCTTTGAGTAAATCAATATGTCGTCGATAAATACTATCACAAACTTGTCCAAATACGGTTTGCATACCCTATTCATGAGATCCATGAATACTGCAGGTGCATTAGTTAATCCGAACGGCATCACTTGAAACTCATAATGACCATAACGAGTTCTAAACAATGTTTTCGGGACATCCTCCTCCCGAACTCTAAGTTGATGATAACCTGACCTTAGGTCAATCTTTGAGTAGATACTAGAGCCTTGCAACTGATCGAACAAGTCGTCGATTCTGGGGAGTGGGTAACGATTCTTCACCGTTAACTTGTTCAGCTCTCTATAATCTATACACATTCTGAATGATCCATCTTTCTTCTTCACAAACAAGACCGGTGCTCCCCAAGGCGAGGAACTTGGTCTAATGAATCCATTGTCTAAAAGTTCTTGCAACTGGTTAGACAACTCTTGCATTTCTGATGGTGCTAGGCGGTAAGGCGCTCGTGCAACTGGTGCAGCTCCGGGCACTAAGTCAATATGAAATTCTACTTGACGTGCCGGTGGAAGTCCTGGTAAGTCTTCGGGAAAGACTTCAGGAAATTCTCGGACAATTGGTACATCCTCAAGTCGTTTCTCTTCCGACTTCTTCTCGGTTATATGTGCTAAGAAAGCAAAACAACATTTCTTTATGTACTTCTCCGTTTTGATGCATGATATGATACTGAGTCTAGTTCCACTTCGTTCCCCACGAATGATCAAAGTTTCACCGTTATAAGGAAGATGAACAACTTTTTCATCACAAATGATTCTTGCATGATGTTTGGATAACCAATCCATGCCGATGATGACGTCGAAACTACCAAGTTCTACGGGCATAAGGTCTATATTGAAGGGATGATTTAGGAAATTGAGTGTACAACCACGGACAATGGTGTCGGTGCTAACTAAGTTACCATTAGCTAATTCAATGTTGTATGGTGTGTCTAATGTGGTTGATTTGATATTGAGTAAAGGTGCAAATATAGTGGACACAAAACTTTTATCGGCTCCCGAATCAAATAAAACTGATGCATAACGATTATTGATAAGGAACGTACCCGTGACAACATTCGGGTCCTCCCTAGCTTCTCCATCTCCCATAACATAGGCTCTTCCTTGTGCCATTCTAGCTTGATTCCTGTTTCCTTGGTTCCTTCCCTTTGGACACTCAGTCTTGTAGTGTCCCCTTTCTCCACAACCAAAGCATGTCACTTGTTGTTTCTGATTTTCCCCCATAGTTGGTAACTTGCAATCCCTAGTTCGATGACCCACTTTCTTACAATTCCTGCATGGATCAGGGCAACGACCAGGTTTGTGATGACTCAAACACCTATCACACTTAGGCAAAACCCCCGTGTACCCTTTTCCTTCCTTTGGGCCTGCAACATAGGCCTTTGCAACCTCTTGTCTCTTGGGTGGTTGTTGAGTAGCATTTCCACCTCTGTTGTTGTCCCACTTTCGTTTGTTGTTGTTGTTATTATTGTTGTAGTTGGTGTAATTGGTTCGGTTATTGTTGTAATTGGAGCGGTTGTTGGTGTTGGTGTTGTTTCGGTTGGTGTTGGTGATATTATTTCTCTTCACTACTTGTGCCATAAGCTTTTGAGACACTCGAATAGATTCCTCAATCGTTTGCGGATCAAAAGAAATCACGTCTCCTTGAATAACCTGGGGAAGTCCCCTAATAAAAGCCTCCAGCAGCTTCTCGTTATCCGAAACCATAGATGGGCATAACGCGGCCAATTCTTGGAACCTTCGAATGTAAGTATCAATGTCATACCCCATAGTTACTAGTTCATAGAATTCCGTCTCCAACTTTTTCACCTCCGTACGTGGACAATACTTCTTTGTTAATAAACCTTTGAATTGCTCCCAGGTGAGCTTGTAAGCATTTTCCATTCCCATCGGCTGAGCATACGAATTCCACCATGACATTGCCCCATCAAGTAGTGTACTCGTAGCAAACTTAACCTTGCTATCCTCCGGGCAATTACATAACAAAAACACGGATTCCATTTTCTCGAACCATCTAACCATGGCAGTGGCCCCTTCAGTGCCCTTGAACTTAGTGGGATCTCCACTTTTAAAATCCTTATATGAACAGCTTTTAACCCCGGATCCTCCTGCAATACCTGCAGCAGCAGCAAGCCTAGCGGCTTTAGCTTCCCTTGCAATTCTAGTAGCTTCAGCAGTTGCCGCAGCCGCAGCGGCATTAGCTAGCCTGGCAGCTTCAGCATTAGCTGCAGCCTCAGCGGCAGTGGCGAGTCTAGCGGCTTCAGCAGTGGCTGCAGCCTCAGCGGCATTGGCAAGTCTAGCGGCTTCGGCAGTAGCCGCGGCCTCAGCAGTAGCCGCCACTGTTGCCCTTTCAGTCCTTAAAGCATCGGCTATACTATCCCTCACAAACTTTTGCATAGCCGCTTGAGTCAATTCAGGTGTGGTTTTCTTTGGCGCCATTTCTCTTCAAAACCATAAGATGAAACAATTATGAGAACTCGTAAGTAGAAACAAACATTACACATATATATCCACAACCACAACATGCATAATATGAATGAAATCACAACGGAACAACCACGAAATATCACAAATATAATCACAACACACGTGGATAATATACATGAAAATTTCGGCCTACATGGACCGATATCATAGATAGTAAAACCATTCCTACATAGTAGAGTCAATACTTGATATATTTGTTTGTACAACAACCAAAAGACAACAAGTTCTTTAAACTATGTCACACACCTTGTGACTAGGATAATAGTAAGAAAAACTATACATGATAAAAGTCTACACTAGGCACCTCCTGGTGCTCCGCCAGCTCGATCCTGTAGATCACGGACCTGTGTAGTCAAGCTCGCAATCAAATCCCTCAACTCGCTAATCTGAGCCTGTGCGGTAACCATGCTCTTACGAGCTAGTGCCAACTCCTGTGCATGACGCTGAAGCTCGTCCTGGGCCATCTCGGCTCTGTCGTATAACTCAGGCATCTCCTGCCTCAACTCAACAATATGCCCCCTGTTCTCTAACTGTCTAGATTCTAAACCCTGGTGCGAGACATCAATCGAAATCCTACCTATCACGAGGCCCTCAACCTCCTCCTCAATGGCCTCCACTCGATCCAATGACAGTTCCTCTAACTGTCCTAACATCCTATCTATCTGAACCTGTTGGTTATCTATACGTGCCCCTAATGTGTCAGTGGAAGGCTGTCTAGCAGCAGCAGCCTTTGAGCACTCACCTATCTCGAACCTAACAGGTGGTTCGGGTTCTGTAGAGGATGATGCAGGGATGTCAAAACGTGCACGCTTTTTGAGCGGCAAGTCCAATGTAGGTATAGGGTCCCTAAGATAGTATGATGAAGATGATGATGATAGTAGTGGTGATGGTGGGTGTATCGGACCATGTGCAGGGCTAACAGGTGGGGTAGGTGCGACTTCGCCCTCCTCAAAGGGTTCGGTCTCGGTGTCAGTCACTATAAGTGGTAGGGCTGAATTAGAGCCAATGGAAGATAAAACTATAGTGGTATGTGATGAGGCATCGTTCATGTTGGTGTCAGATGAGACATCCTCCATGTTCGTGTCAGAGGATATAGGGATAGGGTCGGAATCTGTAGACATCTCTGTGAGAACCGATGTAAAATAAAAGTAAATAACTCGAATAAAATGTATATGAATCCGCATGTAAAGTGAATATGCACTTATGATGAAATGATGAGATGCTATGATAATGTAGCTATAGTCTAGGGTCAATGATGCAACCTAGTTCTCTATAACTGAAGCTCTGATGCCAATCTGTCACACCCCCAAATTACCTGTTTTGCAGCGGAATGGAATTCCTGGGGATTGACTGTAATAGCATCACAATCACAGTTATATTGAACGACCTAAAGTGTCGTTTAAAAACACATCGTTTGATATTTATTTAAAACATTCAGAGTTACAAGATAGGTCCCAAAAGTTGATAAAGTTTGCGGAAATATCAGTACAAGTCAAACGATGTTTTGAAAGAAAACCATAATATACAATGAGACGCGTCGACGCCGCGACTCTATGAGGGTTCCCTAATCGTGCCATAATGCGAATGTCTTAATTACCTGAAAATACATTGCGAAAACGGTCAACAATAATGTTGGTGGGAAATCATAGGTTTATGAAAAGGATTTATACGACTACGCAAGTATAGACCATGTATGACAAACATGCCACATAAAATGTTACAATTGCTATAAGTCCATGACACCGAAACTAGACTGATCATGATGTTCGCCCCAACAGAGTGTTTGCCAGACAACTCAAATAATGTTATTAAATGACATGCATCCGTTTAACCAGTTGGAATCCACCAACCCGGATGGAGGAGTCACCCTCGATAGATCTATCCACTCACCCTCGCTTCTATGAAATTAACGGCTCATGTTATATAATGGGGACATTCAATTGGCATGAGGTAACTTAAGCAATGTAATGAATTTGATATACTTGGCATCGTAATAAAAATGATGTGCAATGTATTCTCCCCCGTAGGTTTGAAAATAAGTATAAACATGTACAACGGGGCTATGAAAACTCACCTTGATAGTACAGTAGTTTGGTTGGAAGACTAATCAAGTTGTGTAAATAAACTGCTCCGACACGCGACCTGAGTTGGTATGTCAAGTTTCAGTATGTTGTTGTCGTTCAAAACTTTATCAATACGTAATATTTTAGTAATACTATAATATGTGTTTTATCGATAATTATTAGTGAATGTTTGTGTGGAATTAGAACAACGCGTATGGTTAAATGAGAAAAGTACAAATGATAGATTTTGAAATTTTGAAGTCTCTTCAAAAATTAGCGGAGAATAAGTTTTATCATATTTCATTTTTAAGATTGTTTGATTATTAACGAGACAAGGATATCCCATATATTGATCAAGTCGATATGTATTAAAAGTACATTCCCGTAATAATATAATATGTTATACTTCATATTATAGTTTTTAGTATTGACAGTTTATACCCTCAAACTTTTATTAAATGATAATTTATATCCCTTGGTTAAATATTATTTCCATTAGAGGTTCTTTTTGTAACTTATTAATTCATATTTACACTATATATCCCCATGCATGAATTTATTTTTAAGGTTAGTCCTTATTATATATAGTTTTAGAAATTTGGCAAAACGGGCCCCTATGCATTTTGCAAATTACATGCATAGTCCTTATTCTATAATATTAACTAAATTTACAGTTTTGGACCAAGAAACTCCAAGTTTAACGCTTTTAACCTCCATGCATGGTTGTCGTTACGTACATAGTCCTTATTTTACAAATTTGCATTTTTGGATTCACGAAGGATGTGGCTTGTTATGGCTTATCAATATAAGATGTTTTAAGCTTAAGAATAAGCTGTGGAGAGCTTTTTAGCTCAAGGCTTAGCTTATGGGTTTTTACGGCCCATAATGGTGCGCTTGGTTTTGTGGTATCGACTAAAAAGAAAGCAAGAAAAACAAGGTGAGGTCTTGGGTTTTCGTTGACGAGTTTGTGGTGTTGTAGAGTTGGTTAGGAGCTTATTAATATGGCTTAACATCTCGGCTTATAACTTTTAGCTTATGGTTCAAAATATGATCAAAAGTGGGGCGTTTGGGTTGGTTCTCGACAAGAAAAGACAAAGAAGAAAATAATGACGAAAGTTTTTAAAAGTCTTGTAGCTTATTGTTATGGTTTGATAGTATGTTGGTAAGCTTATGTAAAGGGCTTAATAGGTAGTTTAGCTTATAAATATATGATAAGGGTGCTTGGTTTTGCTGTCGTGACCAGAAAAGAAAGAAAGTAAACTGAGGTGTTTGGGGTGGTTCGCGACAGGAAGACAAAGGAAGGAAATAGGTAACTCGTACTCGCGACTTATTAAAACGTACATGAGCTTATCTTAATGGCGTATTGTGTAGCGTAGAGCTTAAGATAAAAGAGAGAAAAAATTTATATGGAGGTACTTGGTTCCTGCTGTTACGACACAAGGAAAAGGAAGATATACAAATGGTTCTTGTCTTGTTTCTAACATGCTAAGAGTTCATTTATTTTACAAAACTTATAGTTGGTGTTGTTCAAAAAAATATACAGTAGTATGAGAGAAAATGATTTTGTTTATAACTTGGTACTTAGTTATTGTAATGTAAAAGTATAAAAGAGATTCAAAAGGTCTAGGGGGCTCACTGATTTTGTAGGACTCGACTAGGAAGGAAATGAACCAAGGTGACTTCAAAATGGAACAAGGTTTCTCCAGGACTTCAAGACTTTTGTACAAGCTTTCTTCATCAATACTTAAACTCCATAAACAGTAGGTAAGTGGGTGTGTATGAGTTTTATGTTTAAAAACAAAGGATGGAGGGAAAATGGTGGGTTTTTGCTTGGTTTATATAGGCAACGATGATGGGTTCTCATTGGATGGAGTTGAAACTTGTAAACATGATAAGAAATGTGAATGGGACCTAGTATGTGGTTTATCACCTGGTTCGAATGAGTAAATATGTGCCTAGCTTGACACGTTTGAGCACTTGCTAAATATCTACTAGACAATTGTGTAAGTAAATGATATTTGGGCTAACTGTGTTTATACTGATCTAGATTTGGCCTAGTTGGTTTGCAAGTATTTTAGTTTGGTTAAGTGATGTTTGGTTTGATAGTAGCAAAAGAAATAAAATGGTCATCACAGAAACATAATAGAATTGCATAGTGCTAGGTGTTGTTGTGCATTAAAGCCTTGTAAGGTAGGTTTTAGAATAAGTACCTTAAAGTTTAATTTATATTAATATTAAGTCTTTATGCAATAAGAACTTGTACATAGAGCTAGGTATGTTGTACTAGTAATTTATATTTTTGTTTTTAATTTTTGATTTATAATATAGTTTATATTTATGTTAAGTATTTGTGCATTAGGGACTTGTACACGTGCATTAAATGCTTTGTACAATATTATTTTATAATAATTATGTATATATTAATTAAGATTTGTGATTTTATTCGCATAAAATCATAGATTTGTAAATTAGGGTTTGTCACGGGAAATAACATAAGATTAGGTTTTCGTGCTATAAAATCTTGCACATTAGCTCTGAGATGTTGTACTTTAAGGTTTATGATTTAGTTACATGAAATCATAGTTATAATAACTTAGGGTTTCGCGAGAACTCTAATTGATATCAAACGTTAAGTTTGAAGGTTTAATAATTGCACGTTAACGAATTAACGTAAAGTGGCAAATAAAAGTTAAAAACTCTTATACTTGACATATAGGGATGTTTATTTGAAATAAACATAAGGCATGTTTGTGTCGGTTCGCGTGCGAGCAGTTTAGTAAGAATGTGAGTTAAATCACATCAACTAGTCGTTATGAACTAATAACATAAAAAAAAAAAAAAAAAAAAAAATTATACGTTTAATGTAAAATGCAAAACCATGCATGAACTAATATGATGACAATGATGTTAATGAAATGTAGACTAAACTTAGTCTATATGAAATGACCTCGATGATATGATCATGAATTCACAGCTAAACCATTACGGTTACGTGAATTTGATGCTCATAAACCTAGTTCACGATAAATGATAAATAATGAAGCATGAGTAATGTTTTGAAATATGACCTGAAAATTCGAATTGTCACACATACTCTACCTCATTTTTTGTGGTTGTGAATTCAAAACGAAGTGCGTAAGTGAATTCCATTCCATCTGGACTCATGAGGATAAGGCCTGCGCCTGACCCGTCCACGCATGAAGATTCATACGTGAATAGGATCCATGGTTCTTGTAGTTCCACCTCGCTTTGTGAAGGTGCATTATCAGTATCTGGTTTTTCGATGATGAAGTCTGCTAGTATCTGCCCCTTAACCGCAGTACGTGGTCTGTAGGAGATGTTATGCTCACCTAGCAACACACTCCACTTCTGTAGTCGTCCTGATGCGTCGGGTTTTTAGATGACTTGCTTGATAGGTTGGTATGTGATCACCGCTATTGGGTGCGCCTGGAAGTACCTGCGCAGCCTTTTGGCGGCGAATACTAATGCCAAGACCAACTTCTCCATTGCGCTATAGTTAACCTCCGTTTTCTTGAGTGTTTTGCTTACAAAATATACCGGTGTTTGTACTTAAATCCTATCCGTCAGTAGCACCGCGCTGACTGCTCCATGAGTCGCAGATAAGTACATAATTAATTCTTCCCCTGGGCGGGGCGCGACTAGCGTGGTGAGCGATGCTATGTGTTGTTTAAGCTGTATAAAAGCTTCTTCTGCTTCCGTAGTCCAGCGAGAGTCTCCCTTTTTTGTACACTTCTTGAGCGTTTTGAAGAGGGGGAGTGACTTATCTGCTGATTTGGACAAGAATCTGTTCAAACCGGCTAGTTTTCCATTCAGAGACTGGACTTCTTTCAACGTGCATGGTGAAGGAAGTTGGATGACAGCCTTCGTTTTTTCTGGGCACGGTTTAATGCCATCGGGCTCTATCAAATATCCAAGGAACATGCCTTCTGTAGCGCCAAAGGTGCATTTCTTAGGATTTAACTTCATGTTGATCTTTCGTAGTGTCTTAAATGTTTCCTCAATGTCGCGCACCAATTCGTCCTCAGTATGGCTTTTTATGACAAGGTCGTCAATATAAACCTCTAGGTTGCGGCCCACCTGTTTTTCAAATGCATTATCGACCAATCGCTGGTAGGTGGCGCCTGCATTCTTCAAGCCAAAGGGCATCTTTGTATAACAATAGACGTCTTGGCTTGTATGGAAGGTGGTTTTTTCCTCATATTCTTTAGCCATTTGGATTTGGTGGTACCCTTTGTATGCGTCTAAGAAACATTTAAGTGGGTATCCGCACAAAGATTCTACCTTCCAATCTATCTCTGGTAGTGGGTAGCAGTCTTGTGGACATGCTTTTTTGAGATCCATGAAGTCCACGCACATCCGCCAACTACCATCGCTCTTCTTGACCATCACTGGGTTGGAAAGCCAGTCATGGTAATAGACTTCTCGCAGGATACCTGCATCCACAAGTTTGTGTACTTCCTCCAGAATGGCTTTTGCGCGCTCTAGATCCTGGCCGCGCTTCTTCTGTCGTACTGGGGAGTATCCTTGTCAGATTCTCAACTTGTGTTATGTAATCGAGCGTGGCACACCAGTCATGTGCTTTGGTTCCCATGCAAAGATATCCAGATTCTTTTGCAAGAGTGCGCACACGGCCGCCCTTCCTTTATCAGACAGCGATCCCCCGATCGATACTTGCTCTGGGTAATCAGGATGAATTGCGACCCTCAGGTTTGATACTTTAGTTGCGCGCTGTTCCGGGATGTGTGTCGTCTCACTTGTAATCGTGTTACATTCTCCAGGTGGTACGGTGGTATTGTAGAGAGTAACAATGCCCCCCTCCACCGGGAACTTGAGCATCCCATGTGCTGTAGACGGTATCGCGCGTATGGCTGATATCCCTGGCCTTCCAATAATGCCATTGTATGGCGAAGGGGATCTGATCACCATAAAGTTCATCCAGGCTGTCGTGGAGTGTTCCTTATTACCAACATTGACTAGTAGGCGTATTTGCCCCATGGGCCATATCTTTTCTCCCATAAAACCAGTCAACGACGTCAAGGCCGGGCTTAACTGACTTCGTATCTCAGGTCGCAGTTGCTTGAAACAATGTTCATACATTATATCTGCGGATGCTCCTCCATCAACATACATGCGGTGGATATCGTGACCCTCTACATTAATTTCAATGGTAAGTGGTTCTACTACTGCGTTATCATGTAAATGGTATCAGCCTTATCTTTGGGTGCTTCTTTCTTGTTCCCAGTTTTTTTCTTATCTTTCCCATCCTTGATGTTCTTAACTAAATGGTCCAATATGCCTTCTTTTACTAGCTTATCAATTAGTTGGCGCAATTGGACACACTCATTGGTGGTGTGGCCCTTCTGTCCATGATAGTCGTAGTATCCGTTCCCCACGCGCCGCTCTTCTGGGGTGCGCACTTGTGGGGGTCTCGGGAAGTTCGCGCCTTCCGTTGCGAATATCTCCTTTTGAGTCTTGGTTAGCGGGGTATACTTGTCATTCTCTCGTCCGCTCCCCTGACCGCGGTAGTTCTTGTTGCAGTTGCTACTCTTGTCATTGGATTGTCTCCTAGGCTGTTCTTGTGACCTATAGTTTGAGTAGCCTTTCTTGCTGTCTGCCGCAGCAGCTTCTCCTTGTATAAAAGACCTCGTGCATTTCATAAGTTCATCAAAGGTTTGGGGGACCTTGTCGTTCAACCTTTTGATGAGTTCCGGGTTATTGATTCCGTTCATGAACCCTGAGATCTTTAGTATTTCGGGGCATGCCTTGACATGTATGCATTCATCTTTGTAACGTTCCACATAAGCGCTTGTAGAAGTGTAGAAGTGTCACATTCTGGTGTCATATCAGAACATACAAATAAAATATTTACAAACGGAAACCTTAAAAATGAAGTATCAAATCATATAAACAATTGACTGACGAAGGAATACAATATCCAAATTGAATATCAAAACTAAAACTCTTCAAAGTAAGTCCAAATAATACGGTAACTAGGGTTGGTCCACTCAGATAATCCAACTCTCAGCCCATCAAAGCCCATCTTCAAACCTAAAACCTGCCGCAGGAAAAGAAATGCGGCTAAGCTTAAAAAGCCCAGTGAACAGATATAACAAAACGAAAGCTAAATAAAATCTGAAATGCAAAATGAAAGAAAGGAAACGGATAACAAAGTTGCAGCGAAATGAGAACAATGAGTCAAAGAGGATCCTGCAGAACACAATTATACAGATATCCAACAAGAACAGATAACCAGGAGAACGAAGCAAAGCAAAGCATCGATGACATATATACAAGCACATACAAACCAAGCGTACAAGTACTGAAACATAAGCAAGCATAGCAGGCGTCGTACCCACAAAACATATATATGGCATGCAATCAATTCAGGATCTCAGAAGACATACAAGTCAAACAGAAATATAAAAGCAAGCGGAAGCAATTATTTAGTAAGTGAGCATGGCAATCACACAGGTAAAAAACCTTTAGTTGAAAACATAACTAGTATCATAACAGCGGAAGTGCTAGCAGCAGTCAAAACATGGTAGTCACACATAACAAGTAGGAATACAGTATAAAACGATATAATTGAATGAATTAAAGGCATAGCAGAGAATCTAAACTAATTAACAAACCAGACGTCACAAGTTGAACCATTTACCCAATCAAACCGCAGCATAAATAGAAATGCAACATGGCAGGTCAACAACAAGCAGATAAGGATACTATCGGATAGTCATAGTCCACGAAATTAACTGAACGAAGTACACATGATAAACACACAAAACTATCGATTACACACAAGCATGGTCACCAGGCAAATCAGAGGGTCACATAACAGTGAGATCACTGATGAGTGTCTAAATACTCATCATTTTTGTACAATATAAACTGCAAAATCATCTGAAAACACTCAGAAACACATCAAAATGATCAAAATATCACAAATCATTGTTTTATGTGTTTTAATTGCAAAAAGATCAAAATCAGATGAAAAACGTATCAAATTTGCAAAAATGGCAGTTTTAGTCCCCCAAGTTTCAAAATTTGTCAAAAACAGTCCCTGGTAAATCAAAATAAATAAAAATGTCATTTAAGGTCCATGGGATTCAAAAGTTGTTAAAACAAACCCTTGAAGTTCAAATTTGCAAAAATGGCAAGATTAGTCCCTCAACTTTGAAAAATGGCATAAAAGGTCCTTGGATTTATAAAAATGGAAAATAATCAAACTTGGTCCTTATACTATTCATATTTGGCAGGAATGGTCCTTGTGTTAACTTTGGATTGTTGTCAGGTTCAGCCCCTTATCTTTGGCAAAGTTACATTTTTGGTCCTTGTGTAATAATACAACCAAACGGACACCCTTTTTAATTCACAACCCAAATCCAATCCTAACACAAAGCCCAGCCCAGCACCTTTGTATAAACCCGACCCAACCCCGCCTAATAATACAACCTCGGTCAAAATAGTCAAAGGCGCCAAAACTGCTTCTACTATTCATCTTCCTCACAAACGCTGTAAAACCAGAAACCAGAGTGGTTTCTTCACCACTTGCAACCACCTTTTCAGCCACCCTTATCCTACCTTGTCCCCTCCTCCAACACATCCCTCCAAACTTCATTAATGCTCAAAACCTGCTCAAATAACCTTTTGGCGCCAAAACTGCCATTTGTCAAAAATGATGAGCTGGATGATTTCAATGGTCAAGATGAAGTGGGATTTAATCAGAGGTCTTCATTGAGTGCAAAAAGTCTATAAAGTGGAGAGAAGATGCAATGTATCTTAGTATCTAGAGTAATTTAAGTTTATTATTGTCGTTTTAAGCATTTTCAAGTTTTAAGTGTATGTTTTAATCTTCAAACTCTGTATTTCAAGTTTTCATGATATAATAAAGCTTCTGTGAATCATAAATTTCAGTAACAAGTTCTATTACAGTTTATGCAAAATCTCATGTTTATGCAAAATTTCATTAATGATCTAATGTTGTTGTTTATTGTTTGTATGGACTGATATAGTACACTTAACCTCCTAGAAAGCTTAATCAAGCTTTTAGATACAATTAAAATCAGTTTAGCATCAAAAATCAAAATTCACCAAAAATACAAATTAAATAGCCAAAAAATCAAAAATCACTTGGAGAAGGTATTCACAGCTGGAGCAAGGTGTATTATGGATGGCCTTGGGTTAGTAGCTTATTGGTAAGCTTATAGGGGTGTTCATTGGTCCTAGTTCTCAGTTTTAAGCTTGGAAGCTTTTGTAAGCATTTTTAACCATTTTGGCATTTCACTGTTACACTTGTTTATTAGCTCTAATTTCTATTTCTATTTGTTTACTAGTTATAAATTAGTGTTTTTGATCATTAAAATCAGTAGCTTGTTCTTTGGAATTCATAGTTGCCTTAAAATCTCATTTGGGCAGTCAATATAGCTTAAGTCTCATTTCTTAGTTTTAAGTTGATATTACTGTTGGTTCAAGCTTAATTGGTCTTAATTAATGATTATATGATGTTTTAAATCAATCTCATGGTTTTAAATTGTGATTAGCTTTGAAAAAGTTCTAAAACAGTCATTTAAGGACTGTTTGGATTTGCTGTTTTAAACTACATCAGGTCTTGTTTGTGTTACTTTTTGTGCTTGCTTTGTGTCACATAAGTGACTCATATCTCATTTCAGTCAAGAAAACAAGTCCTAGTTAATCAAAAGTCAAATATCCATTTGATCTTAATTTGTGCAGTCACTGTTGAGATTTAATGATCCATGATCATTGTTTTGTGTTTATAAGTTGTTGGTCTTGCTCAATTCAGTCTTAATACACCTTAAAACAACATATTAAGTGCTTAAGATTAGATCAAAAGTCACTTTGGTCAACTTTTTAGTTGTTCTCAAAAAGTCAAAATCTCATAAGGTCGTTTTTGAATAAAATTTGGAATTTCACTGTGGGTTTATTCATAGGATCCAGCTTATAATCTTTTGGATTTTTAAAGTCTAGTTGCTAAAGAAAAATACAAAAATGATAGTTCTCTGTTTCTCAGCTTCTTAAGTGCTTATTTCTTAGCTTTTTGAGAGTACCTGTTTCATATAACTGCCCTGTGCACAGAGCATAAGCCCATTTTGAAAAGCTTGCATAGAGCTCTATAGTTGTCTAAATCTTGTAATTCTTGTTTCTTTGGGTAGCCAACCAGGCTATCTTGAGGTTCCAACTCTTGTCTTTCACTTTGGAACTTGTTTGCTAGGGCTGCAACAAGCCTCAAGCTTGTCCCACTTCTGTGAAAAAGCCAAAGTGCTTATTGTCTGTACTCTAGCTTATCAGTTTGCTTCTTTGCATATTTTAGCCTCATTTCAGTTTCTCTAGCTTGTTTGCATCTGTTTTGAGCTTTTGTTTCATCTGTCAAGCTAGTTTGAGCTTATTACACCAAAATAAGCTCTTAAGCCACTGTTGGACTCATAAGCCATCAAATCAGCTTATTTGTGTTTTGTAAATTTTTTGTCTTTGTTAAAGTTTCATATTATTAGTATATAAGTAGTTTTCAAAAAGAAAATCCGGAAAAAGTCCAATTAAAAATCAGTGATAGTGTTTATTTAAGATTTTCTAGCTTTTTGATTTTTCTTTTCATCTTTTTAATAAGCAAATCTTGTTTTTCTATTTTTCTTTGTTTTCTGTCATCATATAGAATTTTTAGAAAAAGTTTCATATTTTTCTCTAGCTTTTTAGTATTTATTATAATTTTAAATAGTTAAAAATAGTAATTAATTAGTAATAAATAATTAAAAAGCCAAATAAAATATATTTTCTGTTTTAAAATTAGTTTTATCATATTTTAGATTTTTCAAAGTTAAAATTTTATTTTTCCAAGTTTATTTTATATTTTCTAGTAATTAAGTGTATTTTAAATAGTTATTAATTAGTAATAATTATATAAAAAGTGTGAAAAATATATTTTCAGTTTTAAAATTAGTTTTATAGTATTTTAGATTTTTCAGAATCATAAGTTTATTTTTCTAACCTTATTTCCTATTTTCTTTTATTTTAGAGTATTTATTAAATAGTTAAAATAGTTTTTAATTAATAATAATTAACTAAATAGTGTTAAAAGTAATTTTCTTTTTCTAATAATTTTCTTTTATTTTTAGGATTCCAAAAATGTCATTTTTATATTTTTAGGCCTTTTATTTCTTAGTTTTCACTTTTTATTTTGTGCGTATACGTAGTTTTTAAAACTTACGTTTACGTTTTTCTCATCTGATTGTTGTGCTTTCCAAATTCTGTGTCCAATTCTATTCCAATCAATCAGTAGTGTAATTTCTAATCATAACCTTTACAGATCACTATCCTTAGTGATCACTCCATTATCTGAATCAGTTTTACACACCATTGAGTCTCCTTGGGACTAAACGACCCGGGAATTCATTGTATTCTCTGATCTTCATTGTATTTGTGTTTAAGCTATTTTAAGTCTATTAGACTTGACTGGTTTAGCACAGATCAAAATTTTGGCGCCGCTGCCGGGGAGGCTTTAGCGTGTGTTTAAGCCATTTTCAGATCCATTGTTGCACATACCCATCCACTTGTAAAAAGTTTTTGTAAAGTTATAAAAAAAAAAAAAAAGTTCATTAACACTTTTCCTAAAGTGTTAAAAACCCAAAAACAATATAAAACAACAAAACAATCGTAACGTTTTCTATTTTGTATTCTCTTTTAAAGTGATTCTTAAAGAGATACGATTTGGTTAAACGGGACGATAACAAAAATATTGTCCAAAAGTTTTTGAACCCATCTGCACAAATCTAACCTACGTCTTTTCAGTGGTACTTAATATACATAAAAATCAACCACCGCAAATCAAGGCAGTGCACTACCTAACTGGGGGTGCGACCATAATAAGTTCCCGAACATCAGATATAAAACTTGCCTTTGTGTCACTTGTGATTTGGTGTACCTTTTTCAAAGAAGCCATTTCATTTGTGATTATTGGTTAAGTTCACTTGTGTTTTGCCTCATTTGTTTTGAAAAATTGATTTTTATACTTAGTGCATGCGCACTCGTTCTTCCAGTTCTACAAGTCCACTTTCTGAACTTGGAAAGATTCCTCGTAGACGTAGAGGACGTTCAGCTCCTTCAGCCGTGACTGAGGAACGTCTACCACCACCACCTCCTGTCGAAATGGCAGAAGACAAACCGATGAATGAGCTTCTCCAAGCACCCATCGAGGGTTACGGAGATGCCATTGTTGTCCCAGCCATCGTGGCTGACACTTTCGAGCTCAAAACCGGGTTGCTCAATCTAGTAACCCAAAGCCAATTCTATGGTTTTGAGCGGGATGATCCTCATGCACACATTCGATGGTTTAACAAGATAGCATCTACCATCAAGTACAAGAATGTCCCACACGAAGCTATCAAGCTTCTTCTGTTCCCATTTTCTCTAGAGGGACAAGCCCGGAATTGGCTTGAGAAACAACCCCCTCGTTCTATTGAGACATGGGAAGATCTAGTCACCAAGTTCGTTAACGAATTCTATCCTCCATCTCGAACCACAAGTCTTAAGAATGAGATAATGAAATTTTCTCAGAGATTTGATGAATCATTCGGGGAAGCATGGGATCGTTACAAAGAGTTGCTTCGCAAGTGTCCGCATCATGGTTTTACCGAGTTAATGCAATGGATACTTTCTACAATGGTCTGAGACAAGCTGACCAAGACTCTTTGAATGCCTCCGCGGGAGGTAATTTCCTGAGCAAGACCACAAAAGAGGCCTTGCAAATCATTGAGAACAAATCTCAGGTCCGTCCTTTCAGAGCAAAGACATATCAGTCTCATACTGGACCTTCTTCTTCTTCATCCCCCGTGAGTACATCTAGCACTGATGCTAAGATTGATAAACTCACAGACATTGTTCAGGCTTTGGTTCTTGCTAACCAGAAGAAAGTCACCTTCACTCAGCCACCAACACATGCTGAAGTGAAGAAAGTTGAGAGTTGTGTCACTTGTGGTGGTCCTCATGCTTACTACAATTGTACTGCCACCGATGGTAGTCCATTTGAAGCCAATGCTCTAGCCGGTAGTTCACAGCAAGGAGGTACTCAATACCGTCCTCAAAATGAACCACACTACCGTGCTAACACTAATCAGGCACCACCCGGTTTCAACCAGAATCATAACATGCACAACCGGAATCAAAACCAACCTAGAATGAACCAAGGTTATCAAAACCAAGGTAATTTCTATCCTGGACCCAATCAAGGTTTCCAACATCAGGGGAACCTTCATCAAAACAATTTCAATCGAGGGAATCAATTTCATGGGAATATGAATCCTAATCAAGGGAATTTTGGCTACAATCAAAACATACGGCCTCAAATTGTCCCTCCAGCTCCTCCCGTCATTACTCCTCCAGGACCATCATCTGATGAGTTACTGAAGCAGTTCATGAAGTCCCAAGATGAAATGAACAGGTTGTTGGTCAGTCAGATTGCTGATCTGAAGAAGTCTTTAAATGATCGACCCTCGGGCTCATGTACTTTACCGAGCAACACGATCGCTAACCCGAGGGGCGATGCCAAGGCGATCACAACCCGAAGTGGTGTTTCATACACTGGACCTGCTGTTCCTACTACCTCTTCTTCCTCTTCTCTTCCAAAGGTAGTGGACAGTGAACCTCCGACACACAATGGACCTACGACTCCAATGCCACCTCCTCCTGTGCCAATGAGTCAAGTTACCAAGGATACTACGGACAAAGTGCATAATTCAAGCCCACGAAGTACAGCACACGTCCTACCTTCGGTAGTCCAACCTCAAGTTGTCCAGAAACCCCAGTCTAATCCAGGAGTTGTTTTTGAACCTCCTGTAGCTCCTGTTGAGAATCAGAAATCCAAATCTTCTATTCCTTACCCATCACGCTTGAATGAGCAAAAGCTCCGTGAAAAAGCTAGTCATCAAATGGATAAATTTTTCCAAATTTTCCAAGAGTTACACTTTGACATAAGCTTTGCGGATGCTATCATGCTGATGCCCAAGTTCGCATCGACTCTCAAACACATGTTAAGCAATAAGGAAAAGCTGTTTGAAATGGCTAAGACTCCTCTTAACGAGAACTGCTCTGCAGTTATCCTGAAGAAGCTTCCAGAAAATCTAGGAGATCCTGGGAAATTCCTCTTACCTTGTGTATTCCCAGGAATGGTTGAATGCTTTGACCTAGCAGATCTTGGTGCAAGCATTAATCTTATGCCATATTCAGTGTGGAAGAAACTCTCTCTTCCGGAACTCACTCCTACATGCATGACTCTCGAGCTTGCAGATCGTTCCATATCCCGTCCTCTTGGCATTGCTGAGGACGTATTTGTGAAAGTAGGAAAGTTCCATTTCCCAGCTGACTTCGTGGTTGTTGATTTTGATGCCGATCATCGGGTTCCTCTCATTGTTGGTCGAGGATTCCTGAGAACGGGCCGTGCTCTCATAGATGTATTTGAGCAAGAAATCACATTGCGTGTTGGTAATGAAGCTGTCACCTTCAACCTTGACCAAACTTCGAGGTACTCCGCAAATTATGATTCTGAGTCGGTTAACCGAATAGATATCATCGATGTTGCTTCTGATGAGTACTCTCAAGAAGTTCTTGGTTATTCTCATAATTCTGTGAGTGGGGATTCCACCACATCTTCTCAGCCTATCATAGCCAATTCTACTCCTTCTCTCACTCCGTTTGAGGGAAGCGACTTCATCTTAGATGAGATTGAAGCATATTTGGCTAGTGATTCTGTACCTTGGGAAATTGATCACGCTCCGATTGATATTGAGGGGGACATACTTCTTATTGAGAAGCTGCTCAATGATGATCCATCATCAACCCCTCACCCTAGTGATTCAATCCCAGTTGAGATTAATCAAAATGAGATTAATCTGGAGGGAGATATTCTTCTTGGGAAATTGTTAAATCTGGACACTTCTCCTCCTCTCCCTCCCGTCAAACTTCATAAAAAGGAAGTCAAGTCAGTTGAGAAAACTGAAGAATTTCCTAAGGTTGAGCTTAAGGACTTACCTCCTCATCTCGAGTATGCATTCCTTGAGGGTGACGATAAATTACCCGTCATTATTGCTCGAGATTTGAGTAAAGATGAAAAAGCTGCTCTCATTAAAATCTTGAAGTCACACAAGCAAGCAATTGCTTGGAAACTCTCCGACATCAAAGGTATAAACCCTGAGTTTTGTACCCATAAAATCTTGATGGAGGATGACTTTAAACCAGCAGTTCAACATCAGAGACGAGTAAATCCAAAAATCCATGATGTTATCAAACAAGAGGTTATCAAACTTCTTGATGCAGGATTGATTTACCCGATCTCAGACAGTCCTTGGGTCAGCCCAATTCATTGTGTTCCGAAAAAGGTTGGCATTACTGTTATCACAAATGAAGATAACGAGTTAATCCCAACTCGATTGGTTACGGGATGGCGTGTTTGCATTGACTATCGTAAGTTGAATGATGCCACCCGTAAAGACCATTTTCCTCTACCCTTCATGGACCAGATGCTTGAGAGATTAGCAGGGAATGAGTACTATTGCTTCCTTGATGGTTTCTCGGGTTACTTTCAGATCCCTATTGATCCACAGGATCAAGAGAAAACCACATTCACTTGCCCATACGGAACTTTTGCCTATAAACGTATGCCTTTTGGCTTATGTAATGCTCCTGGCACGTTCCAACGATGTATGATGGCCATTTTCCACGACATGATCGGGGAAACGATGGAGGTGTTTATGGATGACTTCTCGGTCATTGGGGATTCGTTTCAGACATGTCTCTCCCATTTAGATAAAATGCTTCAAAGGTGTGAAGACACCAATCTTTGTCTAAACTGGGAGAAGAGTCACTTTATGGTCAAAGAAGGCATAGTCATTGGCCATAAGATTTCAAAGAACGGGATTGAGGTAGATAGAGCAAAAGTCGATGTTATTGCTAAATTACCTCATCCTACTACCGTCAAAGGTATTAGGAGTTTTTTAGGTCATGCCGGTTTCTATCGTAGATTCATACAAGATTTTTCCAAAATCGCCCGGCCTATGACCCATCTTCTTGAAAAGGATGCTCCTTTTATCTTTTCACCCGAGTGCATCATAGCTTTTGAAACATTGAAGAAAAAGCTTACTGAAGCACCCATTCTCGTGGCTCCCGACTGGGACTTGCCTTTTGAGCTAATGTGCGATGCAAGTGATTTTGCTATCGGCGCAGTCTTAGGGCAACGAAGAAATAAGCATTTTCAGCCTATTCACTACGCAAGTAAGACTATGACGGAAGCTCAAACTCATTACACCACCACAGAAAAAGAGCTATTAGCTGTGGTGTATGCTTTTGAAAAGTTTCGGCCGTACTTAATCTTGACCAATCACATATCATCAGATGACAACAGGTAAATCAGATAACCATATATTAATCATATCGTAGTAGAGAAATCAGTAGTAACATAAAACATAAATAGCATAAACAAATCCAATAAACATATAATAACCCGGTACGTGAATGGAACGATAGTCTGAAGTAACGGAATGAGAGTGTGACAGATCAAAGCAATGGAATAAATATATCTTGGTAGTAGAGTGAGTCATATAAGGGTACTGAGTAATGAACAATTTATACAGAATATGGTGCGTTGGGGAATACATAAAGTACAGTATAGGTATATCAAAAGTGTAAGGGTTGTCAGAAATCTACCACGAGCCCGGAACATATCATATCATATCATATCATAAGTAACCATTGTATTCGGAGGGGTGACCTCGGAATACCATACATAATAGGAGGGGAGACCTCAGTAACCAATGGAGTAGCTAGCTCCCAGAATGTGAAGACGCGTATTGCACACGACATCATTCACCATATAAATCATATCATATCAAGTCATATCCTCTCATATCATATCATATCTAGGATGCATCCATACGCCCCCCGGAAACATAGTGGCCAAATCATATACATATAGTGAGCTCATAATTATATCATAATGGGGACGGTGTGCAACATCACTCGTACACACTGGAGTCATGCCATTGGTGCATCAATGACACGGTCATGTTACCTTCATGACTAGGAACACATATTTGGCTCGGGTATCAAACTGAAGGGTCAAAGCATAATCATATCATAAGGGTTCATATCAACGGTTCAGAAGTCAAATGTTCATATTAGATTTCCATAACATAAGTTCATAATCAGAGGTTCATAATCAGATGGTTCATAATCATAAGGTTCATAACCATAAGGTTCATAATCATAAGTTCATAATCAGAACAAACGAATATCATAGCGAACAGAATCATATCAAAGAATTATGTCGGAATCATATCAAAAGGATCATAGCATAAGGAAATCATAGCAAAGGAATATCATAAGTGAAGTAAAGTCAAGGATCGAAAAGTCATGAGAAATCCCTACTGAAAAGGGATAGAATATCTGTACCTCAATCGAAGCAGGCAAAATAGGAAAGTAAGGTCACACGGTGAATCAACCCCGCCGTCTGGAACCTATGAATTAAATAACGTTTATTAAAGTCAGATTACTCATTTTAGACGGCTTTCCATTTTTAGCAGGTTTCCACTTTTAGCTAGTTTCCATATTTAGTAACTTTCCATTCGACCCGTTTTGCAAACTTTTTCTCAGCCCTACTCGAAGTACTTTTAACCTTGTCGATACAGCCCCTAAGTCGACCCATTTACAAACTTTCTTCCCATTTATACGACCCAAAAACAGTCCCATCTTTGACACCCTTTGGTACACATACGACACACCCACAGACTCCACTTAATGAGCACAATACAACATGCAAAGTTACATATTACCGGTCTTTACGTTCACGTACAAAACATATGAGACGCTTATAAATACTTTAAACTTTATAACAGATTTTTAGATTGAATATGAGTTGTCAAAAATAAGTGTTAAAAAGACCCTATCAGAATGTAGTAACTAACAGATACAAGGATCCGAAGTCGACTCAATCGTTTTATGGTTTATTATTTTACGTGACCTTTTCCTTGTGACCTTTGATTCAAGATTCCATGCAATATTAACGTGTCATTTCATGTGGCCATTTATCATTATATGTGATGTTTATATTTGATGAATGCATGTATTTACTTATAACCTCACGACAGTAAGTCACAGAAGACAAAGGAAGGGAAAATGAAATAAGATGAGATGACACATACCCTTGATGAGTGAACGTGAAGGGGAAACAAGGACCAAGGATCACGACCAAACGAAACCAAGCAGTTACGTCTCGACCTAGAACAGCCCATGACCAAAAGCCACCCTTCGAATCAACCCAAGATCACTATCACCTTGAATCTCGTTACCGAGACTCCTTGTTGCTTGCTTTGATCGAATTGAATGAGGGAACACAAGTTTTTCCGTCACTTTTATGGGTTAGGGTTTTATGAGTTATTTTGAATGAGTAAATGATAAGTTACAAATGAGAAGTAAATGGGAGGTATATGGGGAAAAGATCAGCCGAAATCAAGGGGAGATCACAACAGATTTTTGACTTTCCCAAAATACAATATAGTGAGTTTTTTTATTTATTTAAGTTGAATGTAATGTATTTCATGGAAAAGTTCGGCCCATGTGTATATCTAGCATAAGTGTAAGTTTTATTTTATTGATCTTGTATATTTGGTTTGATCATCATTTATAAGTTAAGTTAGAATTGTATTTAATGACCTCGAAGTATTTTACGTATTTCATAAGTTTTAAAAATAGAGGAGCAAAATAGTCTTTTCACACGCTTTAGATTTTTAGGGTTTTACAGGCGCTGTTTTACCCTGGCAAGTTCGACAGGGTTTTTGGCGCACTTCTTCCTTTGAGTAAAGTTCAGGCGAAACGCCTTCCGCAACTCTTCAAAACCACCAATGCTTCTGCGTGGTAGCTTACTGAACCAGTTTTGCGCATTTCCCACTAATGTGGAATTGAACATGTGGCACCACACAGGTTGTGGCCAATTTTCGATGGTAGCAGTTGACTCGAAAATTTTTAGGTGATCGTCCGGATCACCTGTTCCATCGTAGGTTTTCACATTGGCGGGCATGCGCCTTCTCTTATCTTCTAAAAAATCGTTGATACGCCGAGTGAACGCATCCACCTTTTGGCGGCGCCAGGGAAGAGACATATCTTCATCCTCCTGGTCGCGATATCTTCTCCTGGACTTCCAGTGTCTTGTTTCTCTGTCCTCGTTGTCCGAGGAGTCACTGGAGGACGAGCTTCCCCTTTTTCGGCGCTTGCGCCGACTGTCCTTGGAATCCGAGCTCGAAAAGCTTTCACTTGGGGAGTGCCGTCGTCCAAGTCTGTCATGGACCCTGCCGCTACCAAGCCTAGCGTGGGCATTGGTACGCCGTCCATCATCTTCGTGTTCTCCCAGATACTGTAGGTCAGCTGCTTCATCGTTCACAACTCTCCTCCCGATCCTGGTAAACACTGGGGGCCGGCGGCTGTCCCTCTCGCGCCTCTCCCTTTGGTGACACGATGGGGATGTCTCATACTCTGGGTCGAAGTTGAGTCGGGCTTGCAGGCTCTGACTCGACCTCTTTTTCGCTTCCTCTTGCATGAGGGCAGCCAAGGTTTCGTAGTTTTGAGACACGAAGTCACTTGGCGCTAGTCCAGGCGCGACTCCTTCTAGAGCGAGGGTGTCTGCTTCCACCTCTGGACCCCTGTTTCGGCCAGGCGCGCCTGGCGGGTCTGTGGGGTCCGTTTCTGGCACCGATTGGTGAGGAGTGGTAAAAAGGGTGCACTGTGGATCTTCTGCGTTGGTGGTTGTCGTAGTGGCATGGGTTGTCCCCGTGCGTGGTTCCACTGTCGTGAAGACCAGATTTGGGCCTGACCCTTGGTTTCTGGTCGCGCTGGTTGTTCCAGAAGCCGGCTTAGAGGCTGATTTGCTTTGCTGCTTCTTCCCTTGTAGGTCACTATGCGATCGCTGGCTTAGGTTTCCGTGCTTTGTCATTCTAGTTCTTAGTGATGGGTCCCACGGATGGCGCCACTTGTTGATACAAAAGTTGGGCGTTCCTTATTTGGACTCCGGTTCCCGTATCAATTAGACTTTGATGCTTAAGACCTGCGCACTAAGAAAACAGAAAACACCGTTAGACTTATCGTGGGATTGTCTCCCACGATTATCCTCCGGCATGAGAGTAAGTAATCGGTTTTTAGGGTTTAGTGGAGAGTTGGGTTTTGTAATCGTACCTTTAATGAGGGAAATGTGTGACATGCGGAATGATATAGGACACCCTTTCATGCAAAATCGTACAAATGCGTATGGAATGATCCAGCGGGTTATATTTTTTTATCAAACGCCTCCACCTTTGACCGATTCAGTATTTGTCTCTGAATTAACTCATTAAGAAGCAAACAAACAGCCCCTATGTTATATAAAGAGAATGATTTAAAACAAAACTATTCATGTTAGAGCATCTGCAATGGCAAAAACAAAAATAGCTTTTCACTATTTAAATAAATCTTTTTTTAAAAGCTTTTTTTCCATTGCAAGAAAAACTTTTTGAAAAGTTTTTTAGAAAGACTCGGTAAACTTCAAGTTTTTCTTCAAAATGATATGTGTTAAATGTGGTATGCATCAATTGCATTAAATGCAAAAAGTCATTTGTGTTTTAACCATTGTGGATCTTAGAGCATCTGCATTGCACTAAGTCTTTTAATGAGTTGGTGTATTTATGGCTATAAATGCTAAGCTATTTTGTTTTGAAACATTTATTTACAATGCTAGCGAGTAAAAAGCTATTGCTTCAAACGCATGGCTGGTGCTAAGTCTTTCTTTCAAACCAAGAGAAAAGTCATTGAAATGATAAAAAGCTTTTGAAAAGCTTTTTCAAATAGTGAAAAGCTTTTGCAAAATTGCTAGTTAACGGTGTCAGGCAATTTCCGAGTCATGTTTCACCGTAAATGAATGATCTTTTTATTCACAAGTTAAATAAATGTACACACAAAGACCCTTCTTATTACATACATACAGTATATTCTATATATCTCACACCATTAATATGCATATCAATCAAGTACACATACACATACTTATGAATCAATACTTAAATTTACCTGGTAGATTTTTATTTTATCTGAAGTTGTTGGCAATTCGTTCTGCAAGGCAATAAGCAGTTGACTGTATAGTAATCATTGGATTCACACCAACAGCCGATGGTAAAATACTAGCATCGCAAACATACAGCCCTTCCGCTTCCCAGCTCTCCCCGTTCTCATCAACCGCGCCTTCCTTTTCAGTTTTCCCCATTCTACAACTCCCCATTTGATGCGCCGAACCATAAATATTCCAATCTTTCACCATAGACATCGGCCCGTCCTTTGCATCTACTGTCTCCAAGAACTCATTTATCTCCTCCTTACTGACCCCTTTGCATTTAAATCTTTGACCATCACTCCTTTGAGTACCCACCTCGCTAGCCCCAGCTGCAATCAACACGCGTAACGCCTGTTTTAACCCCTTTTTCATGTTTTCAATATCAGATTTATGGAAAGTATAGTTGATTCTTCCTGCTGTTTTCACTTCTCCTGATCCATAGTCTTTAACCAATGAGAATACATGGGCCGTTCGCGAGTATTTCAGCATTCTTTCTTTTAAGTCTTTTCCTGATTCCCATGGACATAATGCAGCAAAAGATCCAGGGGCCAGTGCCGGGACTTCCAAGATGTAATTATCATCAAACTGACCCGAACCTGCAGATTTATGAACAGATGTCAAAATGCCCCCCTCGAAGATTTTCCCATTCGGATTTGACTCATTCTCTGGGAAGTATCCCCATGCCATTAAAACAGGATGAAGATGAAGATGTTTACCAATATTCGGGTTTTTTAGTCCGCTAGATATCATCAACGGTGGTGTCAATAGTGACCCACCAGCAGAAATGCTCACTTTTGCTTCGATATGCAGTTTCTTGGTAATTCCTTTATTTAAAACTTGCGATATTACTCCTAAACATTTCTGTCCTCTTTTAGTCCCTCCCTCGTTCTTTACTATCATAAACTTCTCAGCTTTACATCCGGTTATGATCACGGCTCCATGATCAACTGCATCAACCAACCAAGTCGAATCTGTCCCCTTCTTGTCTCCTGATCTACACCCAAAACAGCACGAACCACAATAATGATTTTCTGAGGTATTTTGCGGTACTGCCTCCACTTTCAGGCCCAGATTCTCACACCCTTTACGGAGGACTTGATTTTGGAACCCTTCTTCTAGACACTTTTCAGTAACACCGATTCGTGCACACACTTGGTTCATTGCAGTAGTGTACTCGTCGTTCTTGTATAAATTTATTTGGTGGTCTTCAGCCCATTCTCTTAGAACAGATTGCGGTGTCTTGATAGAAGCTGACCAATTGATAGCTGAGCCACCACCCACTGTGGATCCTGCTTGGATCATTACTTTCCCATCGAGTGTGGGAAGTATGCCTCCAGACTCGTAGAGTTGATCTAGAGAAGGTCCTTCGAGTTTTGAATAATCTGTTAGACTAAAATAGTTTCCTTTTTCAAGGACAACAACTTTTTTGCCAGATTTTGCTAGTATGGCAGCTGCAACACCACCACCACAACCAGACCCGACTATTACCACATCACATTTTATTTTGCAGATGTTTTCATTGAGGTTTTCTGTAACGTCTAGGCCTTTGTGAACTAGAGAATTTGCTAGTGTATGATTGGTTTCATTCATGATTTCCACCATTCCTTTCTGTAAAGGCCGCTCCTTTTGCTCTTTAGGTTGTTCCTCATTTATGTCTACATAGTACCCGATGGCTTTCCAGGCAGGATTTTTTGATTTTTGATCAACCTGTTGGAAATTTACAAGAATTTTAGGTCAATTAAGAAATCCTAAATGAACTCGATTGGAAATGAAGAGACTATTATTAATCTGTTAAAAGTCTTTCCAAAATAGGTTGGGTTAAAAGTTAAAATGGCTTATTTGAATGATAATTCCATAGTTTACATGTGTATCCAAGATATGTCACTTGTGAGAACTCCCCCAAGATGATTAATGGCCGGCCGACAGTGGGTCAAAACCGGTTTGAGTTGAAGTGAGATGGGTCATATTCGGTTGACTTGTTACCACTTCCTTCCAATTTTAACTTATTTCTATAACCTTTATGTATTTATACGATTACCATAAAATGATTTAAGAGGTGATATGCTTTATGAGCTTAACAATGATTAAACTTAAAACTGTCACATGCACATATAACTAAAGCTCAAAATCCTTGGGTTCAATAATGAAATGAAACATGTTGATAAGGCATGTTTCGCTGTTTTTAGTCAAACTGCTCATAGACAACGAAAGCAGTACTTTGTAAAGCCAAATACCAAATTGTCGCATTTCATCCAACGTATTGACCAAATAAGCTTCAAAGTATCTTTTGCGTATTTGGTATAGCAAAAATGACCTTGATAGCGATGATACTTACTAGAAGTGGTCTACCGAATTTAAGTCCACGTTATTGATTTTAGATATACAATTAATACCGGCATTTTAACAAGTATGGTTGGATCAGTTGGAAAACCCCTTGCCTCCCAACCGAGAGGTCAGAAGTTCGATCCTCACTCCCTACAAAAGGCCGGAGGTCCTTTCTACCTTTGGTAGAACTGGAAGCCTCTCTACCTTAGGTAGGGGTAAGGCTGTCTACATCTTAACCTCCCCCAAACACCGGAAACGGTATTGGGTACCCATAACCCGTGGAAGACGGCATTGGGAGTTATTTTTTAATTAATACCGGCATTTATTTCTAAAGTGGTCTACCGGGTTATTTATTTTATCTTAAACAGTTCTTGCAAGAAAAAATTAAGTGAGCATTTCAAATGATTTAAATTCGAATTCTAATGCTCAAACATCTGAACTCTTTTTCACACGTAAGTAAAAAGACACATTTCAACGTATTGACGGGTTACGTCCAAAACTACTCACCTCACCAACAAATTCATCTGCGCCCTGGAACTAGGCAGGACCCAAGATGTTGATCATAGTGGTAGGAAACATATGCAATGCAATTTATTACCATCCCCCCTTTTAGTATGTAGGAGCAATTAAATGAAAAGCCACCTAAAAAAGGTAAAATAAATCACCTGAGAAAAGTAGACCAAACAACAGAGAGTCTTGATGAACACAAATCCAAGCCTGATCGGTGTTAGGAAGCTATGCCTTAGCCATTTCTGCACAATCTTTTCCCTTTTTTGCAATGGGATATCCGAGAACTTGTTTACATATGGCCATTTATGCGAAAGACAAAGAGAACCAGCAACAAATAAGGTACCAAGCCGTGTAGAAAGTAGTTTCAAAACCAATCTCACCACCAACACTGCTTCAAGAAATCCCCTTTTAACCAAAAGATGAGCTATCTGTATTAATATTAACAAGCAGGAAATTATGATCATTAGTACAATACGGAGTATCAACAAATTCAGATAGTACTACATGGTACAATATCAACAAGACTTGAACAAAAAGTACCTCCCCTAACACACCACCTGATATAATTTTGACAACATACTAGAGCCAAGTTATTAGTATGGTACGTGTACAAATCATCGCTAATATTTAAACGTTAATATATATATATATATATATATATATATATATATATATATATATATATATATATATATATATATATATATATATATATATATATATACTTTTACCTTATTAGGAATCGGGTATCGAGAACCGGAATCAACCAAGAACGAATCAATAGATTCTTGCATATTTTTGTCATGGTCATTACTATCAAGAGAGTTCAAAGGAAGTGGTGGCAAGATGACCTCACACATGCAACTCAAAGTCTCCATTTCTGATAAACTTAAGCTTGCATTACTAAAATCGTCATCTCTCTCGCCACTTAACAAAGGGTGACACACACTCTTTATTTCATCATACATCTTTCTCTCTCAATATCTATCTCTCTATTATCTATATCTTTTATGTTCTATAGAGTGGATGATGTGCAAGATACATTTGTTTCAAACATGTTTATATATAGATAGTACAGTAACAATAAGACTATACTAGTACTGTAACATATTTAATATCAAGTGTTTTGGAAAGTTTCTACACGTAGAAATATGGGGTGGGGATCCTCTCAAGTTACTTGACTCAAGTTGAGAAAATATGAGTTATTGGATTTGATCCAATGGCTCAAATCAAAAAAACTTCTTTTGATTTGAGCCATTGGATCAAATCTAATAGCTCATAATGCACCAACTTAAGTCAAGTTGTGCTTACAACTTGAGAGGATCCTTGTCCAGAAATATGTGTGGCCAAGTAGGTCCTCATGGCGTCTCTAGTTGAAAAATATTAACCAATTGTTTAAGTGGTGCTACGTGGGCTCGTTTGGTTCGTTGATGGGTTTAAAATTAGGATTTGAATTTGGATTTATATTTGGATCAAGAGATAGAAAAGTATTAAATGATATTAATAATGCATTTATTTTACTAGGCGAGTATATGTGCCTAGTGGCATCGGTTTCTAGCAGCAGACAATTAACGATATGCAATATTGTGATAAGTGTTTCGTATAACGTTAAGAATAGAACGTGAAAAGATAAAAATGTAATTACAATAATAAAGTAATACTCATAACCAAAAGTTAATGATTTAAAATTACAGTAATAAACAAAAAAATAATAGTAATACTTATGAGCGTACGTCGGTAATATGATTGATATCAATGTTTTTAAACCCGGGTTGACCCGGGAACCGGCTCGGACACCAGGCCGGATAGGACCGAGTTTTGCTTGTTTGAGAATCGGATTGAATCACCGGTTTTTTGTTGACCAGGGTTGACCCGGTTTGACTTGTTGAATTTTTTGCTATATTGTTATAGATATAGAATTAAAAAGCAAAACTTATCGGTATAGTCTTAATCTTTTTAATTGGTTTAATCGAATGTATAAATAAATGCGGATAAATTATGGGATCATGCAATACTAATTATTAAAGGGCTAATTCTTTGAAAATGCATTATACTTGTCAAAAAAGCATCTTCAATGTAGCGAACTAAAAAAATACTCTTTTGTCTTTTTGTATGTAGTATGACCATTTTACCCTTTTAAATTACATGAATGGTCCCTGTCGTTTGGAGAAAATTGTGTCCATCGTCCCTATTTTTTTTTTCCGAATTTTTTTTTTCAATTTTTTTTTCAAAATTCTTTTTTTTCAGAAATTTTTTTCCAAACATTACTCATTGACGTTGTTAGAAAATCATAGGCCTAATGTAAAGTAATTTTATAGCATTTTTTTTTGTCGTTGTATTTTTTTTATACGTAAAAGGTAAATATATTAAAAAGCCAACTTAAAAGAGTCAAGATGTACACTATACATTATACACACATTGTGATTCAACTTGACATACTACGAGTCTTACTGTTATTACTTCAATATATGTAACATATTAGATATTTATTATAACTTTTAAAGCTTGATAGATGTTGATACAAAAGTTGGGCATTCCTTGTTCGGGGCTCCGGCTCTCGTACCAATTGAGGATTGTTGCTTGAGACCTGCGCACTAAGAGACAAAAGACACCGTTAGGCTTACCGTGGGATTGTCTCCCACGATTATCCTCCGGCGTGAGAGTAAGTAATCGGTTTAGGGTTAAAGGAGAATTAGGGTTTCAGATCGTACCTTTAACGAGGGATGTGATTCCCTTTATATATGCACGGAATCCTTGTTGGTTCCGTGTTCCCCAACCTTCGGCGTATCCCGCCTAAGTCGGTTGGGAATGCTAATCCTCTTATTTAGAAGATATCGGATATCTATTCCGTGAATAACTTTGGGTGTGGGCCTTCGTGAGCCCAAACTTCTAATCGGTGTAGCCCGACTCGTACCGGGCTAAGTTAGTGTTGGACTTTAGCCGGGTTCGTGACCCGGATATAGACTATACGTCATCATGTCCCCCCAGTCTAGTATGCGCAGTGCGTAACTGCGGATGCTAGACTAATAACCGTAGTCAATAAAAAATAAACGAGGCGTAGCAAAAAAGCCAAAAAATATCCGCTTGATACATTGTATCCAGCCGTAATATTAAAAAATGGGCGCCTCGTAAATCGGGGGAAAGTTACTGCACCCGTGTCCCATCAAGCAATCTCAACCACACAGTTAGGGTTGGTGGAGTCCACGTGTCTCTCATCACGTGGATCCGAAAAACTATATAACCTACCGTTTCATTTTCACTGCGTTTCTCACAGTAAAACTTAATCCGCCATTGTTAAAGCATTCTTGTAGTTGCAATCCACAAAATAGCCTACCCCAAAGGTAACCGCGCGTGCGCTTTATCAAAAAATAATAACACTATGGTCAAACAGTTGTCTGACTTCACCTCCGACCTCACCGTGAGCGATCTGTTGGAATTCACCTCGGATTACTATATACCCCTGGATGTGCATCCGGTTGTTCCGGGTGCGCAAGCAACTATTGCGGACTTCCCCGAAGGGAAAGTGGGTGTATATACACAGTTATTCGAATTCGCGAATCAACGTGTGCCCCTGTCGCGCTTTCTGTGTGACGTGTTAAACTATTATAATATGCACATATCGCAGTTGCACTGTATAGGTGCGGCCAAAATTACCAATTTTGAAGTAAATTGCCGTTTGTTGGCGATTAACCCCACCATCCACTTATTCCGTGCCTTTTATCACACTACGTGGGCACATGGGTGGGTATCTTTCGCGAAACGCGCTGGTAGGTTGCAGTGTTACACGAATAAACTAGATTCACTTAGGAACTGGAGGGAGTATTTTTTCTGGGTAGATGATACATGCTTTCCCTGGAATTATGATTTTTATACCCGGGGTACGTTAGAGAGGGATGAGTGCCCCTTGCCTGGGTCTTATATCGCTGAGGATGCGGAACTGATAAATGCTAACCGCATCCCCATTAGTGCCTATCCTGAGGGATTTTTGGTACACATGGGAATCAGCCGTAATTATTTTGGTCCCAAAGATGAGATCCCAATCTTCTTAGACGCCCATGGTCAGGGTGGGTACTTATTCCTCCGTACCTCTGTGTGTAAATAATGTAAGAGCATTCTTCAATTTTTCCGCGCATTGTATAACCTGTGTATATGTTGTCTTGTATTGCGCAGAGATGAATCTATTCACCGTAGTACAGCTAGCAAAGCCCGTAGAGGTAAAGACAGGGGTACGGACCTTGAAGGATGATGAGGAGCCGATCCTAGATGCTACCGCGGGGCGGACCTTGGAGCTGAACTTAGGGGAAACAGGAACTAGCTCCTCGGTCGCAGTGGAGGCGACACCACTGCAAAGCGTTCCAAGTCCCAGAGTACCTTCCCTTGTGGCGCAGCCACCACCCGTAGCAGTGCCTCATCCTATAGAGGAAGAAGAAGAACAAGAATCTGTGCTCAAGCGCAAAAGGACACGAGGAGATGATGGCGCAGACACGTCAAGGAAAAAACGCCCTGTGATCCACACTGTGGAGTTATCGTCCATTGATGAAGTGTCTTCGCACCCCTCGGCTAATATCGCGGGACCGCAGTAAGTGATGCCTTCAATATATATATTTTTTCTTTTGTTGGTTGATGCGCCAGTTGTGTTATATGTGAGCCTAACATTTCTCTGGTGAACGTACGCAGGGTGGAGCAGATTGTAGAGTCACCCCCCAAGGCTAGTCCTGCACGTTCAGCGCATTCTGAGCCGCATAGTCAGAACGATGAAGACCTGTCTGATGTAGATGCACCCATAGAGCAATTGGTCGAAGAGTTGGTGCAGGTCTCTGCACATCAGGCTTCGCTAATCGTGAAACTGAAAGACCGAGTTTCTGGTGGGGATAGTCAAGATTCGCAAAAGGACCAGACAATAGCGTTGCTGGAGGCGCAACTGGCGAGCACCCGGGCGCAGCTGGATAGCGCCCAAGCGGAGGCAAAGGATCTGAGCGCGTACGCTCAGAAGCAGGCTGAGGAAAAAATGGCGCTGATGTGCCAAATAAATCAAGAGCGTGCGGATGTTGCCGGGTACAAGTCTGCGTGCCACTGGGTACTTAAATATCTTGAGAAGGGCAAAGATGCGATGACATCCCAACTTGAAGAATTTTGTGCTATTGTGAAAGATGCACTGGAGGTGCAAGAGGCAAAACTGCGCAAACTCAGCATTTAGTATGACGAGGAGTTGTATCCTCAGCTGATGTCTACTATAGCTGAGCGCAGGTGGCTCGTAGGTCATGGTCTTCGTCTTGCCGCACTTAATACCCTGGAGTCACCAGAAGTGGTTAATGCCTTCGGGGAAGTAGTTCAGTGCGCTCTGGAGCGCGGCAAGGCAGAAGCTGTAGAGAAGCTGCATGAATCGGAACTGCTAAAGGTACCCGTTAATGAGGTACCAAATTATTATGCTAAGGCGTATGATCACCTGGTTGCTGCAATGAAGAGGATGAAAGAGTTAGAGCTCCCTATGATTGCTGAACTTGAGCGTGATCAGGATTATCCTATAGACGTCATCATGGCAGGGTTGACTCTTGCGCGTCATCGTGCCGAGGGTGCAGAAGCCCAGCCGGATTACTTCTTGAAACCCCATGACTCACAGCTTCAGGTACCTGTGTTCGCGCGTCCAAGGGATGTTTTGAATCCGTTTGCTTTAGAGAAAGAAGTGCCTTTGAAGGAGGTACTGGAAGCGCATGCGACCAGACTTGCCCAAAAGAAAGGTATCAAGGGGAAAGCAATCTTGTGTGGGGTTGGTGCAGCGCACCAGCCAAGGTTTGATGGGGTGCCGGTAAGTGTTGCTACTGTGTCTCGGCAGGATTCAGATCTGTTGAAGAAGCTTGACGAGGCCAAAGATACCTCGAACCGCGTGGGTGGCTCATCTATTGAGCGTTGTAATAGTTGGTAGGCGTATATGTTGTAAAGTAGCACCCCTTTTGTAATAACTCGTAGTTATTTATCGCGTAAAAGACGTATTCGTTGTTACATGTATATGCAAGTGTGAATAATACAAGAAATCCATAATCATGTATGAAGATCCTAAGATACTTTAAAAAATAATTTCCAAGTATCATCATAATCGTGTATGTTAATGATATGCAGCGTACTGTAAATACCAAATTAAGTAATCAAGTGTCTTGGTTCCAAAGTTGTTAAACGTGCACATGTGCGTTGTTGCGCATCCGTCGTGGGATGCGCACAAAGCTTATTCCAACGTCTTGAGAACAAGGTGTTTAACAAGGATTCGTGATCCGGTGTTGATGGGTTTGCAACCCTCTTATTCAACAAGTTGTTTAGTAGGTTAACTTATCCTTTTACCATCGTGGGTTTTAATATAGTGCATGCACGCCGCGTGGGCAAGAAATTAAAAATTGTTAAAAACATACAGTATATGGGAATAACAATGTAAGATGTGTCGCGGAGTTAGCTAGAAACCGCGGCGTTTTATTGATACTTGCAAGTTTTTATAAGAAAGAAATAAATAAGACATTATACTAATGAAAAAAGTAAATACATGGATGTTTATTTGGCACTTCAGTAAAGTGCAGGAGCGTAGGAGCGCTGGGCCGTAGCCATTCCTATAGGTAACACCTCTTGAGGTTGCATATGTTCCATGTGCGCGGCAGCTCTATACCATCCAAGCCTCGTAACTTGTACGCGCCCGTTCCTGATGCTTCAGTAACCTCGTAAGGTCCTTCCCATTTTGGTCCGAGCTTGCCTGTGTCCTCTGCATGGCTCGCATCATTAGCGCGGTAGACAAAATCACCTGGTCTGAATGAGACACTGCGTACTTTGGCGTCATAGTATCCTTTCATCCTTGACTTTGATTTTTCCTCCCTTATAGATGCGCGTTCCCGCCTTTCCTCAAGCAGGTCTAGATCGACGCGCCGTTCGTCATCATTGGTTGCCACGTTAATTTCAGCGGTGCGAATAGTTGGCATTCCAATTTCGGCTGGTATGACGGCTTCTGTCCCATAGACTAGTGAAAAGGGAGTGTCTCTCGTGCTGGTCTTTATGGAGGTACGGTGCGCCCACAGAACATGCGAGAGCTCTTCCACCCATCTTCCTTTGTGCCTGTCCAGGCACGCTTTAATTCCTTCACCCAGGCTTCGATTTGCGCGCTCTACTAAGCCATTGGTTTGTGGGTGTTTAACTGATGCGAAGTGCTGTGTGATGTTCAACTTCTCGCACCAATCCTTGAAAGGATTTTCGCATAATTGTTTCCCGTTGTCCGAGATGATTTCGCCAGGTAAACCGAAGCGGCATACAATGTTTTCCCAGACGAAGCGTTTCACCTGGTTGCCAGTGATTGTTACCACTGCTTTTGCTTCGATCCACTTAGTAAAGTAATCTATGGCGACTATGAGGAATTTTAATCCTCCCGCTGCGATTGGAAAAGGTCCTGCAATGTCGATACCCCACTTGTAGAATGGCCATGGGGATGTGATTGGTGTTAGCTCGTGCTGTGGTTGGCGCGGGACGGGTCGGTGAACTTGGCAATCGTTGCACTTCCTTATTAAGTCCCGCACATCGCAGTGCATGGTTGGCCAGTAGTAACCTGATCGCATAGCGCGTGCCACAACGGACCGTGGTCCTGAGTGCATGCTGCATGAACCTTCATGGATTTCTCGCAGCACGTAATTTGCTTGTAGTGGTCCTACACAGCGGAGCCATGGTTGAAGGAAGGAGCGTCGGTACAGTATGTTGTCTCGAAGTTCGAATCTTTGTGCTGTGCGCCGTATCCTGCGAGCTTCCTTCTGTTCTTGGGGTAAGATTCCTTTGTTTAGGAATTCCGTTATCGGTGTTATCCATGTAGGACCTTCCTCCTCTATTACTGAGGAGACTTCCATCTCCGATATGGATTTGCTTTTCAGTGTTTCCACCAGCACTTGCTTTGACAGATGTGCGAAGCTTGTCGAGGCGATCTTGCTTAGTGCATCTGCCTTGCGGTTTTCTCCTCTAGGAACTTGCTTGATGGAGAATCTATCAAAGCCTTTAATCAGTATCTTGGTCTTGTCGAGATACTGAATCATATTTTCTTCTTTAGCCACGTATTCGCCCAACACGTGGTTGGCTACTAGCCGGGAATCCACATTTGCTTCCAGGTTACGTACACCCATTCGAGCTGCAATGCGTAGTCCGGCGATTAGAGCTTCATATTCTGCCTCATTGTTTGTCGCTGTAAATTCAAAACGCAGTGCGTAAGTGAATTCCATTCCCTCTGGATTTGTGAGAATGAGGCCAGCTCCTGACCCGTCCACACATGAGGATCCATCGGTAAACAAGATCCATGGATCTTGTAGTACCTTCTTACTTGGTGCGGGTACCTTGTCGGTGTCTGGCTTCTCGATGATGAAGTCTGCCAGAATCTGTCCTTTGATTACGGTACGTGGTCTGTAAAAGATGTTGTGTTCACCTAGCAATACACTCCACTTTTGGATTCGGCCTGATGCATCAGGTTTGGAGATGATCTGCTTGATCGGTTGGTCTGTGATTACTGCTATCGGGTGCGCTTGGAAGTACCTGCGCAGTCGTTTGGCAGCAAACACCAATGCCAAAACTAACTTTTCCATTGCGCTATAGTTCATCTCCGTCTTCTTGAGCGCTTTGCTTACAAAATAGATGGGGGTTTGTACTGAATCCCTATCTGTTAGTAGCACTGCGCTGACTGCTCCCTCAGTTGCAGACAAGTACATGATCAGCTCTTCCCCTGGTCGGGGTGCGACCAGTGTTGGGAGCGTTGCCAGATGCTGTTTAAGCTGAGTAAAGGCCACTTCTGCCTCCGTAGTCCACCTGAAATCACCCTTCTTTATGCACTTCTTGAGTGTCTTGTAAAGAGGTAACGATTTTTCTGCTGACTTGGATAGGAACCTGTTTAGGCCGGCCAGCTTTCCGTTGAGGGATTGGACTTCCTTCAACGTGCGCGGTGAGGGAAGATCGATGACCGCCTTTGTCTTTTCTGGGCATGGTTTTATACCGTCAGGTTCTATAAGGTATCCAAGGAACATGCCTTCAGTAGCTCCGAAGGTACACTTTTTCGGATTCAGCTTCATGTTGATCTCTCGGAGGGTTTTAAACGTTTCCTCAATGTCGCGTACTAACTCACCTTCAGTATGGCTCTTTATGACTAGGTCATCAACATAGACCTCTAGGTTGCGGCCCACCTGCTTTCCGAAAGCATTATCTACTAACCGCTGGTAGGTGGCGCCCGCATTCTTCAAGCCAAAGGGCATTTTTGTGTAACAATAAACGCCTTGGCTTGTGTGGAAGGCCGTTTTTTCCTTATCCATCCTTGGCCATCTGTATTTGATGATATCCTTTGTATGCATCGAGGAAACACTTTAATGGGTATCCGTACAAAGACTCTATTTTCCAGTCTATCTTTGGTAATGGATAGCAGTCTTGTGGACATGCTTTGTTAAGGTCAGTGTAGTCTACACACATACGCCAGCTGTCGTCGCTCTTCTTTACCATGACTAGATTGGAAAGCCAGTCATGGTAATAGACTTCCCGCATGATTCCTGCATCCACAAGTTTGTGTACCTCCGCCAGGATTGCTTGCGCGCGCTCTGGAGCCTGCCCGCGCTTCTTCTGGCGTATTGGTGAGTACCCTTGTCGGATTCTCAGTCTATGCTCTGTTATGGAGCGTGGTACTCCGGTCATGTGTTTTGGCTCCCATGCACAAATGTCCAAGCTCTTTTGTAAGAGCGCGCACACAGCCGCTTTGCCGTTGTCCGACAGTGACCCTCCAATAGATATTTCCTGGTCTGGGTATTCAGGGTGAATTGCAACCTTCAGATTTGGAATTCTGGTTGCACGTTGTTCTGGGGTCGGTGCCGTTTCGCATGTAATCGTGTTACATTCTCTATGTGGGATAGTGGCACTGTAGAGAGTAACAATGCCTCCTTCCACTGGGAATTTAAGCATCCCGTGCGCTGTTGATGGCACTGCGCGCATAGCTGATATCCCAGGTCTCCCGATAATGCCATTATATGGCGATGGAGATTTGATCACCATGAATTCCATCCAGGCCGTCGCGGAATGTTGTTCATTTCCGATGCTGACTGGTAGTCTTATTTGCCCCATCGGCCATATTTTTTCACATGTAAAACCAGTCAACGCCGTGCTGACCGGGCTTAACTGACTGCGTATTTCAGGGCGCAGCTGCTTGAAGCAATGCTCATACATGATGTTTGCAGAAGCTCCACCGTCAACATACATGCGGTGGATGTCGTGACCCCCCGCACTTATCTCTATAGTGAGTGGTTCCACCTCTGCATTGTCCGCAATTAAGGTGGGGAAAGAGATTTCCTTTCCACGTGAAAATTCTTGGCTGACCTTCTGCCTAGTGATTCGCTGCCATGATTGTATCATGTAGATCGTGTCAGCCTTGTCTTTGGGTGTCTCCTTCTTGTTTCCACTCTTTTGTCTATCCTTTCCCTCTTTAATGTTTTTGACCAAGTGGTCCAATCTACCTTCTTTAACCAACTTGTCGATGAGCTGGCGTAGTTGGACGCATTCGTTGGTGGTATGGCCCTTCTGTGCATGGTAATCACAGTATCCATTCCCAGTGCGCCGATCCTCTGGAGTGCGCATCTGCGTCGGTCTTGGAAAATTCGCACCTTCTGTTGCGAGTATTTCCTTCGGGGTCTTGATTAGCGGGGTGTATCTGTCATTATCCCTCCCGCTCCCCTGGCTGCGATAGTTCCTATTACGGTTACTACCCCGGTCATTGGATTGTCTCCCAGGTTGTTCCTGTGACCGGTAGTTCGAGTAGTTCCTTTTGCTATCCGCCGCGGCGGCTTCTCCCTGGACGAAGGACCGAGAGCGTTTCATGAGTTCATCAAAGGTTTCAGGGATCTTGTCGTTCAACCTCTTGATGAGTTCTGGATTGTTAATCCCGTTCATGAAACCAGAGATCTTCAATACTTCCGGGCATGCTTTAACTTGCATGCATTCATCTTTGAAGCGTTCCATGAATGCGCTTGTAGACTCTCCTTGGCGCTGCTTTACCCTGGCGAGTTCGACAGGATTTTTAGCGCAATTCTTCCTCTGAGTAAAGTTTAGGCGAAACGCCTTTCTCAATTCCTCAAATCCGTTGACGCTTCTGCGTGGAAGCTTGCTGAACCAGTTCCGCGCGTTTCCTACTAGTGTGGAGTTGAACATGTGGCACCACACAGGCTGTGGCCAATTTTCAATTGTCGCGGCTGATTCAAAAATTTTAAGGTGATCATCAGGGTCACCTGTTCCATCATAGGTCTTTACATTGGCGGGCATACGCCTTCTTTTGCTTTCTGAGAAGTCACTGATGCGCCGAGTGAACGCATCCACCTTTTGGCGGCGCCAAAGGAGGGATATATCTTCATCCTCCTGGTCATCATATTTGTTTCTGGACTTCCAGTGTCCAGTTTCACTATCCTCGTTGTCCGAGGAATTTTCAGAGGACGAATTTTCCCTCTTTCGGCGCTTGCGCCGACTGTCCTCTGAGTTTGTACTAGGAGGGCTTTCACTTGGGGAATAGCGTCGTCCCAATCTGTCTTGGATTCTGCGGTTACCAAGTCTGGTGTGGACATTGGTACGCTTTCCATCTTCATCACTCTCACTCAGATGATGTGAGTGAGATGTCTCATCATCCTCGATTCTCCTCCCGATTTTCCTCCCGATTTTGTTGAATACTGGGGGTCGGCGGCTGTCTCTCCCACGCTTCTCTTTCTGACAGCGCAGTGGGGAAGTCTCGTATTAAGAATCGAAATTGAGTCGGGCTTTCAAGTCCCGACCTGATCTCTTTTTCTCTTCCTCTTGCATGAGGGCAGTTAATGTTTCGTAGTTTTGGGATACGAAAACTTCTGGTGCTAGCTCTGGTGCGACCCCCTCAAGAGCGAGTGCGTTTGTTTCTATCACTATACCCTTATTCCAGTCCGGTGCATCTGGTACCTTTGTCAGGTCAGTTTCTAGCACCGATTGAAAGGGAGTAGTAAGGACGGTGCGCAGTGGATCTACTCCACTCGTGGTGGTTGTAGTGGCTTGGGTTGTTCCCGAGCGCGGTTCCACTAGAGAGAAGACCAAGTCTTGGCCTGATCCCTTGTTTTTAGCAGCGTTGGCTGTCCCAGAGTTCTGCTTAGGAGTTAGTCCGCTTTGCGACTTTTTTCCCATAAGGTCTGACTGCGATCGCTGATTTCCATGCTTCGTCATTCTAGTGTTGGTTCTTAGTGTAGTGTCCCACGGATGGCGCCACTTGTTGATACAAAAGTTGGGCGTTCCTTGTTCGGGGCTCCGGCTCTCGTACCAATTGAGGATTGTTGCTTGAGACCTGCGCACTAAGAGACAAAAGACACCGTTAGGCTTACCGTGGGATTGTCTCCCACGATTATCCTCCGGCGTGAGAGTAAGTAATCGGTTTAGGGTTAAAGGAGAATTAGGGTTTCAGATCGTACCTTTAACGAGGGATGTGATTCCCTTTAGATATGCACGGAATCCTTGTTGGTTCCGTGTTCCCCAACCTTCGGCGTATCCCGCCTAAGTCGGTTGGGAATGATAATCCTCTTATTTAGAAGATATCGGATATCTATTCCGTGAATAGCTTTGGGCGTGGGCCTTCGTGAGCCTAAACTTCTAATCGGTGTAGCCCGACTCGTACCGGGCTAAGTTAGTGTTGGACTTTAGCCGGGTTCGTGACCCGGATATAGACTATACGTCATCAATAGACGATGTACCACTCTAAAGTTAACCACTCTAAAGCTTGATAGACGATGTACCATTGACCACAAAAGTAATTCATTCATTCATTTTTGATAGGACAAGAAACAAAGTAAACCACGACATAGTTTGAAAACAATGTAAAACAAGATGTTTTAACAAAAACCACAAGCATAAATTGTATTCTTCATCACTCTCACTTTGATCTACCAAAGAATAAACTCGTTTCCGACCAAGATTGATAGGTTGACTCGTTTCTTCTTCTTCGTCATCTTCGTCATCACTTGATAAGACAATGACGTCATCCCAATTCCAATTAATCAGATTAGGGTTGAAAAAAGGAATAGGATGTGGAGGAGGGGATGAAACTGGTAGGAAAAAACAAAAAAGTGTCAATTCACATTACAAACAACAAACAAGATCATAAAAAAAATCGATTACTAACTTCGAGATCATCATCAACGTTCTTTTGATTTTACATATCCATTATTTATTTTTCCTTTCCTTCCTGTTGTGAAATAGAAACTTGTTTTAGGGGTTGTTTATATAGGCGAAATACGAAATGTTTCAATTAATTTTTCCCGCCAATGAAACAATGAATGGGCTAGCGAATTTGGAAATTGAAAATACATTGAAATCAAATTTTAATAGTTACCATGCAAAGTCACCATGCAAAAAATACATTGAAATGAATTTTGACTTTCCAATAGTATATTAATAAAATTAATGGGCTGGCGTTTATTTTGACTTGCAAGAAATACATTTCTTCTGTTGCAAAACTCTATTTAATGTAGTAAAGATACGTGAACATATCTACATATTAGAATGGGCTAGGGTTGATAAGTCAATTTGAATAGTACAATGAAAAATCAAATTAAATAGTTTTCATGTAAAGGTATCATGCAAGAATTTCACTTTTCCACAATTCCACTATTTCACTTTTTCAACATTTGACCAATTGACCATTTTTTTTAATGTAATATAGATAAATTAGTTGGCATAAAATATACTACTTAAAAACAAAATTTGAGAAAGAGACAATTTTTTTTAAAAGAACAAATGGTTGTAAAAAATACACACGCACGAAATAATTTTTTTTTGTTCTAAAATTTGTCAAAAGTCACCAATTAAGGTGAGATTGGGTTTGTGGGGTTCACACTCATGGGTCAGACATATATAAAATCATGCATTAAGAAGTTACTGGTACACCAAACAATCATTTTCATATGGTACAACATGAATGACTAAGCTGTAGTTTTAAACATCAATAATGATTATAAAAATAACTCACATTTATAAACTTAATAAGATATGAATATAAATAAAGAGTCTCAAACCGCCAAACCAATCAATAATGGTTTGGACAATCAAACCAAGGTTATTATTTTGATCTATATTTAATGACGATAATGTGATCCTTAGCCACTAATATGACTCATATCCATTTCGAATTAGCTTCTCGTACCTGAAATGAGTTGCATCAAAATATCCACTTCATACGCTTAATAAAATTTAATATCACAGAACATGTGTTTCGCTTTTACGCTGTGTTCTCGAATTCATTCATTAAAAGAAAAGAAGAGAAGAGAAAGAAAAGAAAAGAAGGGAAGAGAATCAATTTCCTTCCTTTTCCTCCCAAAACCGGAAAGAAAATAATCTACCAACAAAAACACTAACAACTTCCTTCCACTTCTTTCCACTTCTCTTCCTTTCTTCCCTATAAAAAATCTCGAGAACACAAAAATTTTCAGTTTCTTTCCTTTTCTTTTCCTTTCTCCTGTAAATGGATCTCAAGAACACAGCGTTAGAGCATCTCCATTCATAACGGGCTAACGCCCGTTAATAGGCAAATAACGCCGTTATCGGCGTTACCCCCTTGGAAGTTATGTTTGTTCACGCCGTTGGTCCTCTTGTGTTACCCAACCAATGTGCGTTAAGGCGCAGAAAAAAAAAAAAAAAATTCAAAAATTTTGCATTTCTAGTCCCTCTAACGGCTACTAGCCGTTAAGTTTTAAAAAAAAAAATTCAAAAAACACCCCTAACGGTTACTTTTTATTAAAAAAAAATAAAAAAATTTCAAAAACTTTTTTTTACCACTATAAATACACAATTAAAACACAATTTCTTTCACACTTGCACTACTAAATTCTCTCAAGCGGCGTATCGGGCCCAGCAGGAAAGAGATCTCACATTAACAAGGTTAGAAGAGATAAAGTTTTTGATGACGCCTACTGAGGGGCAAGATCCAATGGTCGTGGAGTGGATCAATGACGAAAAAGATCGAATAATCAAAAAATATAACTTGAAACCTCGTCAGTAGATCGTATTCTCGTCATTTCCTTTAAAGCCATGTCATCATTTATTCTAAGATTTGTTTATCACAATTAAAGCCACGTAAGCATACTTTAAATGAGTAAAAATTCGGATTAATTAAATTTAAAAATTTAGACTTTACAAGAATCGAACCTGGGTCTACTTGTCCACAAACAAACATGATAACCATTAGACCAACACATTTTTTGGATTATATCTTGCAATACCAAATCTATAAACCTACGCAACCGATTATTGAAAAGGAATGTATTTATCTCCAATAATTATATATTACATATATAGCCCAATTCAGAATTATATCTTTTTTACTCAGAATCCTAATGTCGACTTTCTCTCTTTTTTCTCAAAACCCTAATATGTCATAATATGTTTCTTTTTACGTTTATGCATATTCTGCTAATGTTTGTTCTTTGGAGTGATTTATCTTTTTAATGCACATGCGTGATAACCTTTTTTAATGTTTTGCTTTTGTTCATGCAGAGATATATAATAGGGATGATTACAACAGAGCTAGGCTTGTCAGTAGGGCTTACGAATGAGTTTTTTTTTATGGGAATAAAGTTCAGTTTATCTTGATCTCGATTTTGATTTGGTAATACATTCTTTATTTTTAATTTGTGTTTCGTTTTTCTTTGAATCATATTGAAGAAACATGTATCATTTATTTATGTCAATATTTTCATACAGATTTTGTTTAGGGTTTATGTAATAAAAAGGTAAATCACCTTAATGAACCAATAAGATTATTATGAGAAATTTTGTTTATATAATATTGTAATTGATTGTGGATATGGAAAAAAAATTGTTAATATTGTTTTGTATTTATTTTTTATGTAGAGTCGTTGAAGTAATGTCCAGAATTTGAAGCATGTAAGTCTTTAATTAACCTACACTATATCATGTTTCTCTATAATGTGGTCTCATTCTACATCTCCTGATGTAAGCGTATTATTATTATTTCTCTAAAATATGAATCTACACAGTTAAGCTCATGGCACTGATTTTGTAATAAAGGAGGAACGTAAGAGAAGTGCGGCTACAGATGTAAGCCTGTTATTAACTTACAAATTATTATGTTTTGAAAACGATAAGAAATTGCAACGGAGCTACCTCAATTGTTGTTAACAGTCATGGCAAAATCCCGATACTGTTGATACAAAAGTTGGGCGTTCCTTGTTTGGGGCTCCGGCTCTAGTACCAATTGCTGATTGTTGCTTGAGACCTGCGCACTAAGAGACAGAAAACACCGTTAGGCTTACCGTGGGATTGTTTCCCACGATTATCCTCCGGCGTGAGAGTAAGTAATCGATTTAGGGTTAAAGGAGAGTTAGGGTTTGTAGATCGTACCTTTAACGAGGGATGTGATTCCCTTTATATACACACGGAATCCTTGTTGGTTCCGTGTTCCTCAACCTTCGGCGTATCCCGCCTAAGTCGGTTGGGGAATGATTATCTTCCATAATTAGGAGATATCCGATATCATATTCCGTAATTAACATTGGGCTTGGGCCTTCGTGGGCCCAAACACTTATCGGCGTAGCCCAGTTCGTGCTGGGCTTATTAGTATTGGGCTTTGGTCGGGTTCGTGGCTCGAATATAGACTATACGTCATCATGTCCCCCCAGTCTAGTATGCGCAGTGAAGGACTGCGGATGCTAGACTAATAACAGCAGACAATAAAAAACTACGAAGCGTAGTAAATAAGTCAAAAAAGATACCCGTCTATACATTGTATCTAGACATAGTAATTTAAAATGGACGCCTCGTAAATCGGGGGAAAGTAACTGCAGCAGGGTCACATCAAGGGATCTGAACCATATGTTGGTGCTAGTGGGATCCACGTGTCACTCATCGCATGGATGAGGACACTTATATAACCGGCGACCTCATTTTACTGTGTTTCTCACAGTGAAAAAACCAAATCCACCATTGTTAAGAAACCTTTCATTTGCAAAGCAGAAAATCACCTATTTCGAAGGTAACCACGCATACGCCTTCTTTAAAAATAACACCATGGTCAAGCAGTTATCTTATTTCACCTCCGATATAACTGAGGGTGAACTTCTAGAGTTTAACTTGGATTATTTTATACCACTTGACGTGCATCCGGTTGTTCCGGGTGCGCAGGCATCGATTGCAGATTTCCCCGAAGGGAAAATAGGAGTATACACACGTTTTTTCGAGTTCGCGAAGCAACGTGTGCCCATATCCCTATTTCTGTATGACGTATTAAATTACTACTCACTGCACCTATCCCAGCTTCACTGCATCGGTGCGATGAAGATCACCAACTTCGAGGTTAATTGCCGATTACTGGCGGTTAATCCAACTATCCACTTATTCCGTGCGTTCTACCACACAACGTGGTCACACGGGTGGGTCTCATTTGATAAACGCGCTGGGCGCCTCCAGTGTTATACAGAAAAACTAGACGCCCTCAGAAACTGGAGAGAGACTTTTTTCTGGGTAGACGACGCGTGCTTCCCACCGCGTTTTGAATTTTATACCCAGGGGACATTGCCGAAGGATGAGCGCCCCCTGCCTGGATCATATGTCGTGGAGGATGCGGAACTGATAAACGCCAACCGCATCCCCATTAGTTCATATCCTGAGGAATTTCTGGTGCATATGGGCATTAGCCGTAATTACTTTGGTATGCCAGATGAGATCCCAATCCTCTTAGGCGCTGATGGCCAGGGTGGGTGCTCGTTCCTTCGCATCCCCTTTCTTAATTAATGTAAGAGCGTTCTTTTCCTTTATGCGCATTATGTAACCTATGTATTTGTTGTATTCTGCTGCGCAGAGATGGATCTGTTCACCGTTGTGCAGCTAGCGAAGCCAATTCAGGTTAAGGTAGGGACGCGACCACTGAAGGAGGGAGAAGATCCCATACTGGAGGCTACTGCCAGACGTACCCTGGAGATGAATGTAGGGGAAACAGGGACCAGCTCCTCGGTCGCAGTGGAAGCGACGCCGCTGCAAAGCGTGCCACACCCCAGAGTGCCATCCCCAGTAGCACAGTCACCGCCCGTGGCAGTGGTGCAGCCTATGGAAGAAGAAGAAGAAGAGGAGCAAGAATCCGGGCTAAAACGCAAAAGAGCGCTCGAAGAAGATGGTGCGAGCTCTTCAAGGAAAAAGCGCCCCGTGATCTTCACTGTGGAATCCTCCGCCAGTGATGTTACGTCATCTTCGCCTTCGGCTAAGGCTTCGGGCCCATAGTAGGTGATGCCGTCAATGTTTTATACGCACCCCCTTGGTTATGTAGGAAATTAGTAATTCTTTTTCCGTGTATGCAGGTTTGAATAGGCTGCGGAGTCGCCCTCAAGGGCGAGTCCTGTACATTCCGCGCGGTCCGAGCCGCATAGCCAAAAAGATGAGGATGTGTCTGCTAGGGGTGTTCCAATGGAACAACTGGTTGAAGATTTGGTGCAGGTGTCTGCGCATCAAGCTTCGCTGGTTGAGAAGCTAAAGGCTCAAATTTCTGGTGAAAGCAGCCAAGGCGCTCAAAAGGATCAGACCATTGCTTTGCTGGAGGCGCAGTTGGCTAGTGCCAAGGCTGAGGCAGAGAGTCTGAGTGTGTACGCCCAAAAGCAGGCTGAGGAAAAAATGGCGCTGATGGGCCAACTAAGCCAAGAGCGTGCAGATGCCTCAGGATACAAGGCTGCACAGCACTGGGCACTGAAGTATTTGGAAATGGGCAAAGAGGACTTAACTTCACAGCTTGACAACTTTGGTACCACTGTGAAAGGTGCTCTGGAGGCACAGGAGATGAAATTGCGCAAGCTCAGCATAGAGTACGACGAGGAGTTATATCCCCAACTCCTGTCTACTATTGCTGAGCGCAGATGGCTCATAGGCCATGGTCTTCGTCTGGCTGCACTTACTACCTTGGAGTCTCGAGAAGTTGTAGATGCGTTTGGTGGAGTAATGCAGGGCGCCGTGGAGCGTGGTAAGGCAGAGGCAGTGGAAAAACTTCATGAGGCGGACCTGTTAAAGGTGCCTATAGATAAGGTACCTGGGTATAATGCGCAGGCATATGATGAGCTGGTGTCTGCCATGGAGAAGATGAAGTCTTTGGAGCTTCCAATGATTGCTGAATTGGAGCGCGACCAAGATTACCCTATAGGGGTAATAATGGAAGGGCTAACATTGGCTAGGCATCGTGGTGAGGATGCTGAGGCCCAACAGGATTACTTCTTGAAACCCAACGAGTCTCAGCTGCAGGTGCCTGTGTTTGTGCGTCCTAAAGATATCTTGAATCCTTTCGCTTTGGAGAAGGAAGTTTCGTTGAAACAGGTCTTGGAGGCTCATGCTACTAGGCTCGCCAAGAAAGAAGGCATTAAGGGTAAGGCCGTTTTGTGTGGTGTTGGCGCAGCTCACCTCCCCCGTTCTGACGGGGTGCCTGTTAGTGTTGCTACCGTGTCTCGTCAAGATTCCGATTTGTTGAAGAGGATGAGCAAGATTAAGGAGTCAACAGACCGCGTGGGTAGCTCTTCCCTTGAGCGTTGTAATAGTTGGTAGGTTGTAACTTGTTAAGTAAACATCCTTTTGTAATAACTTGTAGTCATTAATGAAAAATCTCCTTTTGCTAAGTGCGTGTTGATATTATCGCAACTTGTAAGGTGTGTACTTATCTGTTTGTCTTTGCGTATAAGACATGTTCTAAGGATCAAAGTTGTACACAAGCGCGAATTATATAAGAAATCCATAGTCATGTATGAAGATCATAGTATACTTAAGAGAAAATTTCTAAGTACTTTTTTCTGTTATAGCATAATCGTGTATGTTGTGATATGCAGCGTACTGTAAATATCATATCAAGGAATCAAGTGTCTTGGTTCCTAAGTTGTTAAACGTGCACCATATGCGTTGTTGCGCACCCATCGTGAGATACGCACAAACTTATTCCAACGTCTTGAGAACAAGGTGTTTAACAAGGATACGTGATCCAATGTTGATGGGTTTGCAACCCTCTTACTCAACAAGTTGCTTAGTAGGTTAACTTATTCTTTTACCATCGTGGGTTTATTTAGTGCATGCACGCCATGTAGGCAAGAAATAAACAATTGTTAAGACATACAGTATATGGAAATAACAAATGAAAATGTGTCGCGGAGTTAGCTAGAAACCACGACATTTTATTAATACTTGCAAGTTTTATGAGAAATAAGTAAGACAGTATACTAAGTAAAACAAAAAAGTAAACATATAGGTGTTTATTGGGCACTTCAAGAAAGTGCAGGAGCGTCTGTACGCTGGGCCGTAGCCATTCCTATAGGTAGCACCTCTTAAGGTTGCAGATGTTCCATGTGCGTGGCAGTTCACGACCATATAAGCCTCGTAGCTTGTATGCGCCTGTTCCTAATGCCTCAGTAACCTCATAGGGTCCTTCCCATTTTGGTCCAAGCTTTCCTGCGTCTTCTGCGTGACTCGCATCATTGGCGCGGTAAACGAAGTCACCTGGTCTAAATGAAACATTTCGCACTTAGCGTCAAAGTATCCCTTCATCCTTGACTTTGATTTTTCGTCACGTATAGCTGCACGTTCGCGCCTTTTTTCTAGTAGGTCTAAGTCGATACGTCGCTCGTCGTCGTTGGTTGCCACATTGATTTCAGCAGTGCGGATAGCTGGCATTCCGATTTCGGCTGGTATGACCGCTTCTGTCCCATAGACTAGAGAGAAGGGGGTGTCCCCTGTGCTTGTTTTGATTGAAGTGCGGTGTGCCCACAGAACATGCGATAATTCTTCCACCCATCTTCCTTTGTGCTTGTCCAAGCGTGCCTTAATTCCTTCACCCAGGCTCCGATTCGCACGTTCGACTAAGCCGTTGGTTTGTGGGTGTTTGACTGACGCGAAGTGCTGTGTGATTTTCAGCTTCTCGCACCAATCCTTGAAACCCGTTTTCCGAGATGATTTCCCCAGGCAACCCGAAGCGGCATATAATATTTTCCCAGACAAAGCGTTTTACCTGGTTGCCAGTGATGGTCACTAATGCCTTTGCTTCGATCCACTTGGTGAAGTAGTCTATAGCGACTATGAGGAACTTTAACCCTCCCGCTGCAACAGGGAAAGGGCCTGCAATGTCGATACCCCACTTGAGGAATGGCCATGGTGCCGTAATTGGTATTAGCTCGTGCTGTGGTTGGCGCGAAACGGGTCTATGAACTTGGCAATCGTTACACTTCCTTAATAAGTCCCGCGCATCGCGGTGTATGGTTGGCCAGTAGTATCCTGACCTCAAAGTGCTAGCCACCATGGACCGTGGTCCTGAGTGCATGCTGCACGAACCTTCGTGGATTTCTCACAGTACGTAATTTGCTTGTAGGGGGCCAACGCAGCGGAGCCATGGTTGCAGGAAGGAGCGTCGGTACAATATGTTGTCTCGAAGTTCGAACCTCGGTGCTGTTCGCCGTATCCTGCAAGCTTCTTTCTGCTCTTGGGGTAACGCTCCTTTGCTTAGGAATTCCGTTACCGGTGTCATCCATGTAGGCCCTTCCTCCTCTATTATCGTGGATACTTCCATCTCTGAGATTGATTTGCTTTTCAGCGTTTCCACCAGCACTTGCTTTGATAGGTGTGCAAAGCTTGTCGAGGCGATCTTGCTCAGTGCATCTGCCTTTCGATTTTCCCCTCTAGGAACTTGCTTGATGGTGAACCTGTCAAAGCCTTTGATTAGTGTCTTGGTCTTGTCGAGATATTGAATAATATTTTCCTCTTTAGCCACGTACTCGCCCAACACGTAGTTGGCTACCAGTCGAGAATCCACATTTGCTTCCAGGTTACGTACACCCATTCGAGCTGCAATGCGTAGTCCGGCGATTAGAGCTTCATACTCTGCCTCATTGTTTGTCGCTGTAAATTCAAAATGCAGTGCGTAAGTGAATTCCATTCCTTCTGGATTTGTGAGAATGAGGCCTGCTCCTGACCTGTCAACGCATGAGGATCCATCTGTAAACAAGATCCATGGATCTTGTAGTTCCTTCTTACTTGGTGCGGGTGCATCATCGGTGTCTGGCTTTTCGATGATGAAGTATGCCAGAATCTGTCCTTTGATTGCAGTACGTGGTCTGTAGGAGATGTTGTGCTCACCTAGCAATACACTCCACTTCTGTAGTCACCCTGATGCGTCAGGTTTGGAGATGATCTGCTTGATCGGTTGGTCTGTGATTACTACTATCGGGTGCGCTTGGAAGTACCTGCGCAGCCGTTTGGCCGTGAATACTAATGCGAGGACCAACTTTTCCATTGCGCTATAGTTCATCTCTATTTTCTTGAGCGCTTTACTTACAAAGTACACTGGAGTTTGTACTGAGTTCCTATCCGTGAGTAACACTGCGCTGACTGCTCCATGAGTTGCAGATAAGTATATGATGAACTCTTCCCCTGGTCGGGGTGCTACGAGTGTAGGGAGTGTTGCCAGGTGTTGTTTAAGCTGTGCGAAGGCTTCTTCTGCCTCCGTAGTCCAACGAAAATCTCCCTTTTTGATGCACTTCTTGAGTGTTTTGAAGAGAGGTAGAGACTTGTCTGCTGACTTGGACAGGAACCTATTAAGACCGGCTAGCTTTCCATTGAGAGATTGGACCTCTTTCAACGTGCGCGGTGAAGGAAGTTCGATGACTGCCTTGGTCTTTTCTGGGCATGGCTTTATGCCATCAGGTTCTATCAGGTATCCGAGAAACATGCCTTCTGTAGCGCCAAAAGTGCATTTTTTAGGATTGAGCTTCATATTGATCTCTTTGAGTGTCCTAAATGTTTCTTCCATGTCGCACACTAACTCATCTTCAGTATGGCTCTTTATGACCAAGTCATCAACATAGACCTCTAGGTTGCGGCCCACCTGTTTGTCGAATGCGTTATCTACTAACCGCTGATAGGTGGCGCATGCATTCTTCAAGCCAAAGGGCATTTTTGTATAACAGTAGACACCTTGGCTTGTGTGAAAGGCCGTTTTTTCCTCGTCCTCCTTAGCCATTTGGATTTGATGATATCCTTTGTATGCGTCGAGAAAGCACTTTAATGGATATCCACACAAAGTCTCTACCTTCCAGTCTATCTCCGGCAGTGGGTAGCAGTCTTGTGGATATGCTTTGTTGAGGTCTGTGAAGTCCACGCACATTCGCCAGCTACCGTCGCTCTTTTTTACCATTACTGGGTTAGAAAGCCAGTCATGGTAGTAGACTTCACGCATAATCCCCGCATCCACAAGCTTGTGTACTTCTGCCAGAATCGCTTGCGCGTGCTCTGGGGCTTGGCCACGCTTCTTCTGGCGTATTGGTGAGTATCCTTGTCGGATTCTCAGTTTATGCTCTGTGATTGAGCGTGGTACCCCGGTCATGTGTTTTGGCTCCCATGCAAAAATGTCCAAGTTCTTTTGAAAGAGTGCACATACAGCTGCTTTGCCGTTGTCCGACAGTGACCCTCCGATGGATATTTCCTGTTCTGGGTATTCAGGGTGAATTGTAACCTTCAGATTTGAAACTTTGGTTGCGCGCTGTTCTTGGATCGGTGCCGTTTCGCATTTAATCGTGTTACATTCTCTATGCGGTACAGTGGCATTGTAAAGAGTAACAATACCACCTTCCACTGGGAATTTAAGCATCCCGTGCGCTGTAGACGGTACCGCGCGCATAGCCGATATCCCTGGTCTCCCGATAATGCCATTGTATAGTGAAGGGGATTTGATCACCATAAATTCCATCCAGGCCGTCGCGGAGTGTTCTTCATTGCCAATGCTGACTGGTAATCGTATTTGCCCCATAGGCCATATCTTTTCACCCGTAAAACCAGTCAGCGCCGTTCTGACCGGGCTTAACTGACTGCGTATTTCAGGCCGCAGTCGCTTGAAACAGTGCTCATACATGATGTCCGCAGATGCTCCACCATCAACGTACATGCGGTGGATGTCGTGACCCCCCGCACTAATCTCAATGGTGAGCGGTTCTACTACTGCGTTGTCTACAGTTAAGGTGGGGAAAGAGATTTCACTTCCACGAGAAGACTCCTGGCTGATCTTCTGCCTAGTGACCCGTTGCCATGATTGTATCATGTAGATGGTGTCGGCCTTGTCCTCGGGTGTCTCTTTCTTGTTTCCACTCTTCTGTCTATCCTTTCCTTCCTTGATGTTTTTGACCAGATGGTCCAATCTGCCCTCCTTAACCATTTTGTCGATGAGCTGGCGCAGTTGGACACATTCGTTAGTGGTGTGGCCCTTCTGTGCGTGGTAGTCACAGTATCCACTCCCGGTGTGCCGATCCTCTGGAGTGCGCATTTGTGGCGGTCTTGGAAAGTTCGCACCTTCTGTTGCGAGTATTTCCTTTGGAGTCTTGGTCAGCGGGGTATATCTGTCATTATCCCTTCCGCTCCCCTGACTGCGATAGCTCTTATTACGGTTGTTACTCCGGTCAGTGGGTTGTCTCCCAGGTTGTTCCTGTGGCCGATAGTTTGAGTAGTTTGTTTTGCTATCTGCCGCGGCGGCTTCGCCTTGGACGAAGGACCGTGATCGTTTCATGAGTTCGTCAAAGGTTTCGGGAATCTTGTCGTTTAACCTCTTGATGAGTTCTGGGTTATTGATCCCATTCATGAAACCTGAGATCTTTAGCACTTCCGGGCATGCTTTAACTTGTATGCACTCATCTTTGAAGCGCTCCATAAAAGCGCTTGTAGATTCCCCTTGGCGCTGTTTGACCCTGGCGAGTTCAACGGGGTTTTTAGCGCACTTCTTCCGCTGAGTGAAGTTTAGGCGAAACGCCTTTCTCAATTCCTCAAAGCCATTGATGCTTCTGCGTGGAAGCTTGCTGAACCAGTTCCGCGCATTTCCCACTAGTGTGGAGTTAAACATGTGGCACCATACAGGCTGTGGCCAATTTTTAATTGTAGCGGCTGATTCAAAAATTTTTAGGTGATCATCAGGATCACCTGTTCCATCATAGGTTTTCACATTGGCGGGCATGCTCCTCCTTTTGTTCTCTGAGAAATCGCTGATGCGTCGAGTGAACGCATCCACCTTTTGACGGTGCCATGGGAGAGACAAGTCATCATCCTCCTGGTCATTATATCTGTTTTTGGACTTCCAGTGTCCAGTTTCACTATCCTCGTTGTCCGAGGAGTTAACAGAGGATGAATTTTCCCTCCTTCGGCGCTTGCGCCGACTGTCCTCAGAATTAGCACTTAAAGGGCTTTCACTTGGGGAGTATCGTCGCCCAAGTCTGTCCTGTATTCTGCGGCTACCCAGTCTAGTGTGGACACTGGTACGCCGTTCATCCTCCTCACTTCCTTCCCGATACTGTGAGTTGGACGTCTCATCATCCTCAACTCTCTTCCCAATTCGGTTAAACACAGGAGGTCAGCGGCTGTCTCTACCGCGCTTCTCTTTCTGTCTGCGCGGTGGGGAAGTTTCGTATTCCGAGTCAAAACTGAGTCGAGCTTGTAGGCTTCGACTCGACCTCTTTCTCGCTTCCTCTTGCATGAGAGCGGCCAAGGTTTCGTAATTTTGGGATACGAAATCCCTTGGCGCTAATTCCGGTGCGACCCTTTATAGAGCGAGGGTATTCGCTTCTACCGCTATGCCCTTATTTCGGTCCGGTGAGTCTGGTGCCTTTGCCAGGTCAGTCTCTAGCACCGATTGAAGGGGAGTGGTAAGAACGGTGCGCAGTGGATCTACTGCGCTGGTGGTGGTTGTAGTGGCTTGGGTTGTCCCCGAGCGCGGTTCCACCAGAGGGAAGACCAAGTCTTGGCCTAATCCCTTGTTTTTAGCAGCACTGGTTGTCCCAGAAGTCTGCTTGGAAGCTGAACCGATGTGCGGCTTCTTTCCGGTAAGATCTGTTTGCGATCGCTGATTTCCATGCTTCGTCATTCTAGTCTTAGTTCTTAGTGAATGGTCCCACGGATGGCACCACTTGTTGATACAAAAGTTGGGCATTCCTTGTTTGGGGCTCCGGCTCTCGTACCAATTGCTGATTGTTGCTTGAGACCTGCGCACTAAGAGACAGAAAACACCGTTAGGCTTACCGTGGGATTGTTTCCCACGATTATCCTCCGGCGTGAGAGTAAGTAATCGATTTAGGGTTAAAGGAGAGTTAGGGTTTGTAGATCGTACCTTTAATGAGGGATGTGATTCCCTTTATTTACACACGGAATCCTTGTTGGTTCCGTGTTCCTCCTTCGGCGTATCCCGCCTAAGTCGGTTGGGGAATGATTATCTTTCATAATTAGGAGATATCCGATATCATATTTCGTAATTAACATTGGGCTTGGGCCTTCGTGGGCCCAAACACTTATCGGCGTAGCCCAGTTCGTGCTGGGCTTATTAGTATTGGGCTTTGGTCGGGTTCGTGACCCGAATATAGACTATACGTCATCAGATACCATAAGGTAAGTTACTTTTCTATTCTTAGCAAAAGAATGAAAGTATTTTTTTATTGGCAAAACAGTGGAAGTATGTTATTATAATTGGTAACAAAGAAAGTGTATTGCTCTGATTGGTTACAAGAGGTAATCACGCCACTGTGTGTCTCAACTTTCAGAGATTTCTTGAAATTCTTTGTCATAAGAACTGTGTAACATATCAAGTTGTTGACGCAAGTCTCTAACATCATGTTCATCGATATGCAGTTCTTCTTTCTCCTCAGCATTCATTTTTGGGAGGATTAACAAATGGTTAAGGCTTAGGTGGTGTTTGTTTTTCATAAAGAGGCTCTTAACAGCCTCTTAATCTGAACCGTTCAGACGCGATCAGACATTTTGGTCGTTCAGACCGTTTGTTTTTTTTCCCGTTTAGACGCGTTTAGAGGCAGTAAGATCTTAATGGTCTAGACTTGAGAGGGGTGTCTGAATGCCTCTTGTTGCCTCTTGCTGACACGAAAAAAAAAAAAAAAACAAAAAAAAAAATTAGTACGAGCAAGCAAATGTGCAGTTCAAACATGAGTTTTTTTTTCTCGTTCAGATGCGGTCAGATTCAAACATTTACGCTTCAGATTCAGATTCAGATGTGCTGTTCAGATTCAGATTCAGAGCCTCTTAAAAAACAAACACCACCTTACTCTCAGTTGATTCAAGCTTTGGTGTACACTTCTAGTTTTGAAGTTAGTTCTACATCTAATGGAGCAACTAGCATCTATCTTTGCTCTTATTAGGTCTTCCTGAAAACAACAAGTTGAACTGTTGGAATCACTCCTAAACCATATTTCAAGTGTTAGTAATTAATATGTAATAGGTTGCTTAAATAGACTTTTATGTTAGTAATTAAGGCTAAGCTCGGCTCATGTAGAAAGCCCATGAGCCTGTGCAAAAGCCTAATAAGAAAAGGAAGGGAATAGATGTGTTGCCCTAGCTCCCTTCCCCTATAAATAGTCTTGTAAAATCTCATTTGAGGGTTGGTTGTTCACTTTATCTAAATCCTATGCATAACCTTTTATTACTATCGTGTGATATTGTGTTCATCCCTCCTTCTTCACCTCATCTCTATCATCTACATGTGTTAACTTAAGGTGACCTAACAGTGGTATAATACGCCATCTAGTTGGGTGAAACACTTTTGTTTTTTGAAGTTCTTATTTTTACGCGTAAGGTTTATCGGTTTACACTTTTCATACGCTTAAAAAACTTTCGTTTTTCACTTATAAACTCAAGATTCTTATGGGTTAAGGTTTATTTAGTGTTAAAGTTTCAGTTTTTTGCAAAAAGTTACAAACTTTACGTGTTTACATTCATTTTTAAGCTTGGTTTTATATCGTGTTCCATTTTTACGCGTAAGGGTGAAAAGTTACTTTGGATCATCAAGTTTCATACTTTTGTGTTATTTTGGTGATTTTGAGGCTGTTTCATCATTAAAATCAGGTTTCCAAAACGTTTTAGTGCATAAAAATCAAGCTTGGTAAAAACCCTAATTTTACGCCTAAGGAAACCCTAATCCTACGCCTAAGCTCTACGTATAAGTCTGTGTTACGCCTAACAGTTTCTTACGCGTAAGGATTTTCTTCATTGATCTTCGAAGCTGTTGGTTAACTCAGTGTTTTCTTGCTTGGATAAGCCTGAAAACACTTCGACTTGTGGATATATTTTACGCTTGGATAAGTGTAAAGGAGTTTTGGGTAAAACCCTAAGTTTACGCATAAGCATAACTGCTTATGAGTAAACATCTTACGCCTAAGCTTGCTTATGCCTAAGGTTCTTACTTAAATTTTTAGTTTACGACTAAGCTTACGTTTCACCTAAAGCTTACGTGTAAGAAGTATTTACGCCTAAGCTCTACTGTTTACGTGTAAAAGGGAGTTTCGTGTAAGATTGTCTGTTTACGCGTAAGCTGTGTTTTATGCCAAAGTGTTCTTCATCAATAAACATCAAGTTTCATTCGACTACAAAGATCCATCATCAACACAAGTTTCAATATGTCTCAACCACCTTACTCCAACTACTTTCCTCATGAGTATCCTCAACAGCAACAACAACAACAATATCCTCAACAACAATTTCAACAACCATCATCAGTTTACTTTCCTCAAGGAGCACAACCTCTTCCACCACGAATCCCTCAACCAAACCCTCGTCAACAATATCAACATGCTAACTACTTCCAATATCAGTTTCCAGCTAAGTATGCTATAAATGTCACAACACAAAAGGAACCTTCTTGGTTTGCAAAGATGTGCGAAGCTTTAAGCAGCGAAGAGTCCATTCATCAAGCTGGATCCCTTGATAGACCTCCAATGCTCACTCCCGGAAACTACGATCAATGGTTGATAAGGTTTTTTAGGTTTTGTGATCTCAAGAAACCTCATGGTAAGTTTTTGAAGAAGGTCATCCTCGAAGGTCCTTTTCAGATGCCTACTGTTACTATACCTGGAGATCTAACTGCCACTCCACCAAGAGATAATGTTACCAACATTCTCAGAGTTGATCAACTCACTGCTGAAAAACTACTTCACTTGGAAGTAGATGAAATTGCAATGCAATATATCCTTTTGGGTTTACCCAATCCGATTCTTCTTAGTGTTGATGCTCAGAAAACTACAAAAGCTATGTGGATACAAATTCATCTTCTAATGGAAGGAACATAACTCAATCAAGAAGATATGGAATCAAAACTTTACTTATCCTATGAGAATTTCATGATTGAGTCTGGGGAATCATTAGAGTCATACTATCATCGGTTCTCAGATATCATCAATGACTTGGACAAACACGGCATCATCATGCCAAGGATTGCAATCAGTACAAAGTTCCTCAGCTTTCTTGGTCCTGATTAGGAAAAGTATGTTACGTTCATCCGTCAAGCTAAGAATCTTCATCAAGCAACTTACGGATTGTTGTATGACTATTTGAAGCACCATCAAAAGGAAGTAGACAAAGACAAAATTATATGTGGAGTCCCTGCATCTCCATCTTTACCGGATAATCAAACTCTTGCTTTGTACACTCAAGCTTGTTATCCTCAATTTCCTCTATTGCCAACTGTCTTCACAAATCCACCACAACAAACTGCTCAGATTACCACATATGATCCATCACAGAAAGCACAAGAAACTCAACTAATTCCTTATAACAACAACAATACTGATTCAACACTCTACAGTGAAACTCTAGATGAGGATGTTGAAGCCTTCGATGCGTTGAATCAAGGATTTGTAATGATTGCTAGAGCCTTCGGGAGATTTGCTAACAAATCCAACGACCATATTCGTACATCCTCCAGCACAAGGAATCAAGCTGTTGTTAACCATGAAAGGGTTGAGGTTCAAAACCGCGGAAATGGTCGTCAGATGGGTAGTGGTCAAGGATTTAATGCTAATGGAAGGAATAACATGGGTGCTCCACAACATCGGGTTCAAATGGTTGATCAGGGAAACTAAACACTAATATACTAAAAGCCTAGGCGTTTACAAGACTATACGCCTAGGACACACACACACCTTTAAGTCGACTACATCTTGGAAGACTTGTATTTAAAACCTACACCCCATGTCCTCTTTATATACTAGAGGATTAGGGTTTACAAATCTCTACTAAGGACTAATAAATAAAACTTCTTTTGCAAGCAAGTCCTTCCATCTTTTTGGAGGTTTCCTTCTTGTCGTATTAAGTCCCTCTTGTTTCATTCTTTTTGTCTTATCAACTCAAACGTATAATTCCCAACAATCTTCCCCTAGTTGATAATGACAAAACCATTCTTGAACGAAATTCCCTAGACGAAGTAGAGAAATTGAGATCAGGGATCTCACCATGAATGAAACAAGTATGTCTTCCTTTGTCTTCCCCTTAATCCATGCCATGCCATTCAAACATCTCTTCCCCTTTTTGTTATTATCCAAATAGGGAACGTATGCAAATAATGATCTTAACCACCACGAACCAATATCATACTTCCAATCTAAGCCGTCCAATGTTTCGAATTGCCCTCCATGAAGAACACCAAAATGCTTACTAAATATGAATCCAAAACAGTAGAAAACTCCAACTAGTAGTAGGAATAATGATCAACAGTAGTAAAAATCAAACACTTCCCCTTGAGTGGTGCATGAACATCAAATGATTCTTCAAATCTGTAAGCTCCTTGTAATGATTACTAATGAAGAAAACCAAATATAACAAATTTGATGAAGAAGTAAAATAACCCAAACTTGTATCTTATATTTTGCACTATAGATGACATTGAACGTATACCTATGTATAGGGAGACCTCAATCTCTTGACGATAATCACTGAGCACAATAACGTCACTCCTTTAAGTGTTATGTCAATTCTTTGTCATAATCATTAAAGCACGAATAAGTTACCTTAAAAGTAGCTATGATCCTTTTTAAGATATGATAAAACACGTATCCAAGTAATTCCACTTCACCTTCAAAGAAGTGATAAATAATCGTCTTCGTAATCAATTATGCAATAAATCCAAATCCGAGCCTTTTAAAACCTTTAAGAACAAATTCCAAACTCCTTGTGTGTGTGAACCAACTCTTCTGTGTGTGTAAACCATCCAAAAATCCATAACAATTATTATGCTCAACTTCCCCTCAATACCAAAACAAGCCTATTATATTAGAGACCCATGATCCCACCATAAAAAAAAATAGACTAATAATACTCCACTAATGACACTTGAATCTTCACCAATTTCGAACAAGTAGTAGCAATACTTTAAAACAACTAGCAGTACTTTCAACTTATATGGGCAGATCAATACTTTTACAAGGACGAGCAATACTTTGAGTATAAACAGCAGTACTTTGAGTAAACAACAGTACTTTGTCAGCAGCCATATTCGACAGCCTGTAACTTTTGCATAAAAGCTCAGATCGACGATCCCTTCGGTGAAAAGTTAGATGGCTATATAGAGAACGTCCACCTAAAATTTCGTCATGATCAAACGGTTAACGAAAATGTTATGATCGTTTTAAAATAGTGCTGTAGTAACCTTACGAATATTTTTCAGTTTCTGCAGCAGACTTCGACAGCTTATAACTTTTGATTGAGAGCTCTAATCGAAAATCCCTTCGGTGAGAATTTAGATGAATGTATGGAGATGCACCAGAACAAATTTTAGCTCGATCCAACGGTTCAAGAAAAAGTTATGCCCTCTTGAAAACAGCCCTGCAGAAAGATACGAAAATTTGTAACAATCTCGAATTTTGCATCTTTTCTTCGAAAAACCTTGTAGATACCTATATCAAGAGCTCCCCTCTCTGATACTAATTGTTAAGATCGTTTATGAGCTCTAGAGGATAACAATAACAACGATTATAATGCACAGCGGAATAAGAAAACATCGTTTGTTATTATTAACAAAGTTCTTCGTCATCATCTCTATCACTAAACACTAATATACTAAAAGCCTAGGCATTTACAAGACTATACGCCTAGGACACACACACACCTTTAAGTCGACTACATCTTGGAAGACTTGTATTTAAAACCTACACCCCATGTCCTCTTTATATACTAGAGAATTAGGGTTTACAAATCTCTACTAAGGACTAATAAATAAAACTTCTTTTGCAAGCAAGTCCTTCCATCTTTTTGTAGGTTTCCTTCTTGTCGTATTAAGTCCCTCTTGTTTCATTCTTTTTGTCTTATCAACTCAAACGTATAATTCCCAACAGTCTCAGATGTTACAACTGTAACGAGAAGGGTCATCTTGCTAATGCTTATCCGAAACCGAGAACCAGGGGAAGTGCTTATCATAAGGAGGCTTTGCTCGTGGCTCTCAAAGATGAAGCTGGTGGAACACTGACCAACAAAGAACAGAGCTTCATGGCCAATGCTGAATCAGTTGATGACACGGAAGACTTGCAAGCTAATGAAGCTGTTATGTTGATGGCCAACATGCAAGAACTCCACATGAGTGACACAGGCCCAGTGTATAACACTGATGGCTTGTCTCAGGTATCAGATCCTAACATATGTATTATACATGATCTGATATCTCCGCTTGCATCTGCATTCGACGAGGCACAGAGTGTTCAACTTGAGCCTTCTACATCTCATGACGAAGAACATCAAATGGATCCCGTTGTTACATTTGACGATCAAGATGACCTTCCGGTTACCCTTGATAATCAAATTGACACCGTGGTTTCATTTGAGGATCTAAATGATGATTATGTGGAGACTCAGGTTGAACAAAATGAACCTTTGCCTAATCCAGATCCCGTGCTCATGACCTTATTTCAGACCACCCAATCTCAATTAGAAAAGTGCAATGAGATTAATAAGAAACTACATGATAAAATTGCACTGTTGACTAAGGATAATGAATGCTATAAGTACCAACTTAACATGTTTGAAACAAAAGAGAAACGTGAACAAAGTTTTGAAGTCGCTTTTTCAAAATCATTCCAAAATGAAAAATCGTTGGAAATAAAGATAAGTGATCTAGTTGCTTCCAAGAATGAATTTCTTTCTCAAATAGAACAACTAAAATTTGATCATAAACAAAAAGTTAACGCTCTCACTTCAGAAACTCAAAAAGCCAAGTCTGAGCTGTTATCGTGTCAAAAAAAGTTTTCTGAATACAAAAAACATTCAAGGAAGCAAATTGATCAGTATCTTGATGAAATTGTCAATTTGGAACGGAAAATCAAAGAGTTTTGAAATGTTGTCTATAAACATGGTGAGCCAATCACAATAATTCAAAAGTTTACTTTTAAGCCAAATCCAGATGGATATGGGCCAATTCTTGCTGATTACAAACCTCGTTTTTCACATAGAACATTCAGTCCAAATCCTCAAGTTTACAGTGCAGAACATAGAATTGATGATTCAATTATGAGTGTTGTTGAATATAATTGTGATGAGGAATCAGATGCTGATGCTGAGAGTCGTTTAAAAATAGAAAATGTTGAATATAACAAACCATTTGATTATTCACAAATCAAACCTTTTGTTAAACTGTTAGGAATTAGAAATTCCATAGTGAAGTATCGGTCACCCCAAATATTATCTAGCATAAGTTAGCTCGTAGACATATTGTTAGTTACGTTATTTGTTAGTTTATTAGTTAGTTATTAGCGTAGAATAGTTTTGAGTAACACCATGGAGGAAGGACGAGTCTTTACCCACTGTATGCCTGATCCACAGCCCGTCAGGAGGGCGTTTAGTTTGTTACTATAAATACCCTTCCCACTAAGGGTATACGATCTTCTTTCATAATCTAACATTTTCCTTTTGAATATTTCTCTCACTAGAACACCCTCTCCTCTCTTCATCTTTCTAACAATGGCATACTTGTATAATCATAATCCTAGACCACCCGAATCAGCTAAACAACATAAAATATACGATCTTACAAATGGTATCAGAGCCCAGGTTGTGTTGTTTAATTGTGTTGATTCTCGTAGTTTATTTCATGGTTTTATGCGGTTTAAGGCAGTTCTTTGTGCGGTTTGGCTCGTGTTTGGGTGTTGTTGCGGTTTGTTGAGATTTTGAGTTGCTTGATGTGTATTGATGCTTTGGGTTGTATATTGAATCTGTTGGATGTTGGATGGCACTATGATCGAATCTGTTTAAGCAAAATTTTAAGTATTGTTAAACTGTTTTTTGTTAACCAGTTTTTTAATCCTTACTAAACTGTGTGAGCAGGTTTTATGTTTGATTGTCAAAACTGTTGGGTTTTAAATAGTTTTTAAGCAGTCCTTGAAACTGTCCTGAGCATAGTCTAATATGCGGTTTTTGAAATTTCTTGGATGCATTTTGAAGTGAGAGAAAAAATCAGATCCTATTTTCTTGGAAAGTACAACATGCGATTTGTCATCATAATCTGTATGCGATTTGTCAATAAGTTAAATGGCAGAATGCGGTTTGTCCATTTTAAGTTATGCTGTTTATTCCTCTAACTGTCTTTTGACTTTTGAGTCAAATGCAATTTGTCGTTAATGGTTGTTGGGATATGAAAGTACTGGAAAAGTCAATGAGTCAAAGTACTGCTAAATGATAAAGTCCAAGTACTGCATACGAGGTCAAAGTACTGCAAGATAAAAGAATTGTATTATTCGTTTATAGAAAGTCTTGTAATTCTAGAATATTCTATGTTCGATTACTTGACGTACAATGATACATATTGTAAACCGACTAGGGTATCCTTGAGCCTATAAAAGGACCTCTAGATTGGCATAAGATGTACGTGATTTTATTAGAGTTTTAGAGAGAAATTCGATATTATTAGAGTTGTTAAAGATCTGCATAATAAGCAGAGTTAGAGTTATTAATAAAATCGTTTATTGTTAAAGTTATTCTTCTTAGCTTTGTTAAGTAAATTCCGCATACTTAATAGAGTTTGCTCAGTGTTTCTCTGTTAATAACTTAGGATTTATCCGAGGTTATTAAACCTTAACAAGCTATTTAAGTTAGTTTGGTTAGAGTACATCGATCCAACAAGTGGTATCAGAGCTTGTGTGGAAACTCTGACTAAGAAGAAACCCTAAAACCTACTATAGAATCTAAAAGATGTCGACTGATTCTGTTCCATCAACTTCCATCACCTCAATGAGGATTCCTGTAATCAAGAAGGGCGAATATGACTTATGGTGTATGAAGATGAGGCAGTACATTGCCATTACAGACCATGCTCTATGGAATGTAATTGTCAGTGGTAATGAAGTAGTTCCAGAACCTGTAGAGATTGCTGGACAACCTATAGCACCTAAGGCAGTCTTGCCAGCATCAACTTTAAGGAATCAGGAGAAGGCACTCAATATTCTCTTATCTGCCATTCCAGATGGTCATCTTCTCAAGTTTCATGATGCAAAAGATGCTAAGCAGCTATGGGCTGCTCTCAAGACCATATTTGGAGGGAATGAAGCTTCTAAGAAGATGCACAGAAATCTGCTGAAACAACAATTTGAAACTTTCACTATAGGTGAAAGAGAGAGTCTTGATGCTGCATATGATAGGTTTCAAAATCTTCTCAACATGTTGGAGTTATACAAGGTAGAAGTTTCAGTTGAAGATGCAAATCTGAAGTTTCTAAGGAGTTTGCCATCTACATGGCATGTTATTGCTACAATGATCAGAGGACAACCAGGTTTGGATGTCATGGACTTTGATGATCTCTACAACCATCTGAAGGTGTATGAGCACGAGATGAATGGTCAAACAAGTTCTAAGTCTCACAGTATTGCTTTTCTATCATCTGAAAAGAAGGGCAGTACTTCCATTAAAAGTACTGCTTCTCCAACTCAAAGTACTGTGGCTCAAAGTACTGTCTCGTATGCTGCTCCCACCCATGCTCAGCAAGCCCCACCGACTACTACTATGCACTCAGATGAAGTTGTGTGTTCCTTCTTTGCTCAACAGGCTTCTTTACCTGTCACCTATGAAGAAGATCTCTCACAGATTGAAGAGGATGCTTTGGAAGAAATTGATATCAGGTGGCAAGTAGCAATGATTACTGCAAGGATCAAGAAGTACATGAAGAAAACAGGAAAGAACATTGACTTCAAGCCAAAACAGGGAATCACTTTTTATAAATCAAAAATTGAATGTTTCAATTGTCAAAAGCCTGGACACTTTGCAAGGGAGTGCAGATTTGCTAATGTAAGATATTGGATTTCACATACACATCAAACCATAACACAAAGTAGGCGTACAAGAGGTTTTTAGAGAGAGAAAGTTAGAGGTTTAGGGAACTTTAATGAGAGAAAGAAAAATCTTATTATGAGCTCCAACTCTCTACCTTGGGAGGTAGAGAGTATTTATAGTCTTACATAAAACGCCACACAACGAGCTGTGGATCAGGCATACAGTGGGTAAAGACCCGTCCGTCCTCCACGGTGTTACTTAACTAAATACTACTTAACATAAAATAACTACGACTATGAGCTTTCTAACGAATACATATACTTGAGGTGACCGACTCTTTAATACATGGAATTTCTAATTCCTAACAATCTCCCCCTAAGGGAGGTCACCTCAAACATACATTAAACTTACATTGAATACAAACAGATATTACATTAAAGATTGTTCTTGCATTCTTGATGTAGTACTTTGCTCCAAAGCTCGTAGTCATTGATTCTTCTCATTGCATGTTTGGTTAATCCAAGTGGAGGTCTTTTACTTATCTACGTGATAACAATTTTGAGCCAGCTTTTGAGATCATCAACTATCAAAAATCTCTGAGACATCCATTGTGGTGTTGGTATTATGTGATGTTGTGACTTTCGGACCGACATACTCACATTCTGGATCATGATATCTTCTCATCAGAGTAGCGGAAGCTTTCGTTGATTCATGATATTGGCAGCAATGTAGCAGAAGCATGGAGTGAAAATATCAGAGTCATTGATGCACTTATCATGATTTCTTGAGAGATGAATGTACTGTGTGAGCATGCGGCTATGGATTGACCGCTTCATTCTGATCAGCTGTAAACGTCGGGCGTACCTGCATACAACAGTTAGCAATAAAGCGTACAAAAGTGTCTTTGACCACTTTAGTTGAATTGAGGTACACGGCCCACGGTTCCTCGTTGATCAATACATGTACTGCCTGTGATCAGGTATAATTCCGAAGAATTTCCTTGACAGGGTTTCGCAGCTGCTCTAGCTGTTCTCAAACCGGAACGTCTCAAAGAAGACAACACGGAGTGAGTGAACCAGCGAATTTAAGTCCACTGATTGATGAAAAGAGATTTGAAAAACAATCGTGTATTGCTTAATAGAAATTGTTTTTGCAATACAATGAAGGTTTTATTGAAAATCAATTATCAATCATAAAAACACCTTTTGATTTGAAAACTTAGTACATGATCGATGTGCTAAAGAAAAGAGTTATTAAGCACAAAGACCGGTTTTCAAAGGTATCCGTCAATCCATAACCTGAACCAGGATTGATTCAAGAGATTGAATCGCCCCATTGTTTCTGTTCAGTTGTCACATGGTTGATCTATATAATAGATCTCACATGCCACCTACCAGGAGCTTATTTAATGTTGGCTCCAGAAGGCTTTCCATCTTCATTGTGAATATGAATACACATCACTCAGATGTTCTGGCAATACCACAAGGATAATGCGTAGGACTCAAGATATAATCTCTCTTTCCACATTGTGTGAAACAGAGAGTCTTCATTGAAAGTGTCCTAATGAGATTTATTGATGATCTCGTGGCTCTAGACTCAATTTATGCATATTTGGATCCTGTACCAGAGACTAGGGAGAGGGTCTCCTTCTTCAATATCAACAATCTCTAAGAGAAAGTCGATAGATAATGTCGGTTCCCCGTGAGAATGAAACAAGTCCTTTTAAGAGGAACTTGAGTGGTTTGGAAAGTTGAAGTGCAGTGCGTCACTGGGTCCATGACGTCTTGTCTTCAATACCGATGTTACCATCAGTAGCATATGAATTGAACCCGGTTTCTGCCCTAAGGTTGAATAAATGGAGGGCTATTTGTTTTCACCCTTTTCTCATTCAATTCTTTTTAATTCTTCAACCCTTTCAGTGCTTACCGAGACTTCATAGCTAGAACCTTGTTGGGTTTGTTCCAGTACTAGCTCTATCTCAGTTCGCATTCTTCCCATATCTCATTTTTCTCCTTTTATCATCATACCTAAGGACTTCTACACTAACTAGTGGATTGTCCCTGGGTAGATCCCTATGGTTCTGGTGGATCATGGGAACCAATACCTAACCTTATCATCCTTATATCACCGTACATAAAGTAAATTTGGTCGGTCTACTTGGTATTGTTCATCTGCCATTTGAACCAATTGAAAACCATTTGAAAATCAATCCAGATACTTGTGATATATTATTAAAACATTTTGTACCTGAATTGTTTTTGATATTTTTAGAATAAGTGCTCCCCCTCAACATGTGCATCAAATGTTTGAAATCGTTTTGCACACGGAGGCAAGAGGAAGAATTAACTTCTTTGATTACCATTTTCTAAAAGATATCAACATCACTTCCCTAATCAAGACAAGTAGATAAAGCATTTTTGGGAAGGATGAGGTTTTCATAAGTTTGCTCCCCCTCAGTATGTGCCTCGAGATTTGAAAAGAGTTTTGCACTTACTAGAGGGAACCTGCACATTGAGATAAGTGATCACGTTTCAAATCATAGGTTTAAGATAGATGCTCCCCCTCAACATGTGCATGGAAAATTTGAAATCGTTTGTCACATGTGGGAAGGATAGCATGTACATTCTTATAAAACCATTTACCGAATTATCAGTTTAAATCCAATTTAAATCACACATTCTCCCCCGATCACAATTATCAAATCATTTGAGATTTGTGATCTCTTATTGATTTTAAATTGATTTTGAAAGCTTTTAAGGGGAATTGTGTCTTGATTATGAAAGCGTTTTAACTGATAAGGATCGGATTTTAAGACTTTAAAACTCCATTGATAAAACATGCATGTATATCTTTTGAAAACAATTTAATGCCAAATAACTTTTTAATTTTATTGAAATCATTCTCCCCCTCAATCAATGACATAGGTTGTTGATTGAGAGATAGATATTTTGACAAATAAGTCCAGATGATTATCAAAAATATAGTCCGAGTTATTTTTCAAAGCATTTAGTTTTCAACAGATAAATGTATATAGAAACAGAGCATGGAATTTTGAAAGCATGATAAAACATGGCTATGTTCTTTCTTTTTAAACCGGGTTATTGCCTGAAATGACAATAAACCATTGTTTTACTTTCTCTCAAAAATAATTTTCTTGATTTTTTTTTTTTTTTTTTTTTTTTTTTTTTTTTTTTTAAACATTCGAACAACATCTAAAGTCCCGTGTCATTCTTTGAATGACATCACAAAGACCGTAGATATTATCGAATCGAGGAAAACATGACAAAAAGACAATATTTTTTGGAATTTTTCAAGATTTTTCAATTTTTATGGATTTTTGAAAGTTTTATATTTTTCTATTTGCTTTTTGAAGGTTTTGTAATTTTGTATTTTGCTTTTCGAAAAGATATTTACAAGAGATAGATGAGCATAGACCTTTACTCCTCGTCTTCCTCCTGAAGACGTTTGAGTGTTTCTGGTTGAAGGCTTTTCAAGCCTAGTCGTGGAAGTATGAACTCAAAACGTTCTCTTGGAAGAGCTTTGGTGAAGATATCTGCTAACTGGTATTCAGACCTCACAAAATAGAGTTCCACCACACCTTTTCCCACTTGTTCCCTGATGAAATGATGTCGTATGTCGATATGCTTTGCTCTTGAGTGTTGAACGTTGTTGCATGAGAGAGCAATAGCACTTTTATTATCACAGTACAGAGGGATTTTGTTGAATTCAAAGCCATAGTCAGATAATTGAGATCTCATCCATAAGATTTGAGCACAACAAGATGACATGGCTATGTATTCAACCTCTGTAGAGGAAATAGAAGTACTCATTTGCTTCTTTGAAGACCAGCTCACAAGCTTATCACTCAAAAACTGAGCACCTCCAGACGTACTTCGACGTGTATCTTGACAACCTGCATGATCAGCATCTGCATAGGCCGTTAGTGACATACCGGTGTCCTTCGGGTACCATAGTCCCATATTGATGGTTCCTTGGAGATACCAAAAGACCCGTTTAACCGCTTCAAGGTGCTTTTTAGTAGGCTTAGACTGATATCTAGCACACATGCACACAGCGAACAAGATGTCTGGTCCACTAGCTGTGAGGTACATCAGGGATCCAATCATACTACGATTTTCGTTTGATCTTCCATGATCCCTGAGTGGTCCTCATCCAGCTTAGTTCGTTCAATCATGGGAGTGTCAACAGGGTCACTAGAATCAAATCCAAATTTCTTTAAAATCTCATTTGCATATTTAGATTGATTTATGAAAATGCCTCCGGGACTTTGTGAAATTTGTAATCCCAAGAAAAATGACATTTGTCCCATCATTGACATTTGAAATTTTGAACCCATTTCATAAGAAAAACGATCACATTCCATTGGGTCGGTCGAGGCAAAAATAATATCATCAACATAGATTTGAACGTGAATTAAGTATTTGCCTGACTTTCTGGTGAACAAAGTAGGATCAACTGCTCCTTTGCTGAATCCAGTAGATAGAAGAAACTTTGACAGCGTATCATACCATGCTCTAGGAGCTTGCTTCAAACCATATAGGGCCTTTTTCAAGCGATAAACATGAGTAGGATGCTCTGAATTCACAAAACCCTCTGGCTGGCTGACGTACACCACTTCTTTCAGATCTCCATTAAGAAATGCGGTTTTCACGTCCATCTGATAAACAACCATGTTCTTGCTAGCAGCATTAGCCAAGAAGATTCTGATCTCCTCGATACGAGCAACTGGAGCAAAAGATTCCTCAAATTCTATACCTTGTTCTTGACGATAACCTTTAGCCACTAACCTAGCCTTATTTTTCAAAACATCACCATGCTCATCAAGCTTTACTTTGAAGATCCACTTAAGAGCAATGATCATAGCACAATCTGGAGCTGGTACTAATTCCCATACATCTAATCGATCAAACTCATGAATTTCATCTTGCATGGCATTGAACCAGCTGTCTTCATTCATAGCAGTTTTAACATCTTTAGGTTCGATCTTTGAGAGTATAGAGTTAAAGAAGCACCAGAAGGCATCAGTAGCAAGCTGTTTACGAGTGGATACCGGACGAGAAGGATTTCCAATGATGTTGTCTAATGGATGATCGTGAGTCCATTTTCTGAGGTGTTCATGTGGTAGTTGTTGAGGGACTGAAGTAGCAGAGTCGATGTCTCCTGAAGAAGATGGTTCTGATGAAGATTTAGGAGCAAATATGTTTTCAAATGGAGCATCTTCAGGAGTAGCAAAGGGATTAACTTCATCATTGATGCCAAAAACGGTTCCATGATGTACATTTGAAGAATGATGATTTGTTGATGAGACTGAAGGATCAACAGCAGGTGCTTCTTGACTTAAAGATATTGAGACTGAGGGATTGACTTCATTCACAGGAATATGAGCAGCCTCTGTTGTAGGAATCGACACCTCATTAGTACTTGAATCATAAAGTTCATCAAACATAGGATCAAACAATTTCTTTAAATCATCTTCAGATGGAGGTACATATGGAGTTTCTTGAGAAGAGTTTGGAACAAGGGATGAACCAATGGGACTGTTTTGAAGTGCGGGTCCTGAACTGAATTGTCTAGGAGCCATTTGACCGGTCAGTTCATCGAACGTAACGTGAATTGTTTCTATGATATTACGGGTTCTCTTGTTGTAGATTCGGTAACCCTTCTTGTTTGGTGCATAACCAACAAAAACTCCAATATCTGCCTTTGCTCTTAATTTACCTAAATATTGACTGTCATTTATTGGATAGCACAAAGCTCCAAACACACGAAGGTAGGAGAGATCAGGTTTTCATTTATGAACAAGTTCATATGGAGTTTTTCCCTGAGAGGTGTGTATAAGGGAACGATTTTGGGTGTAGCATGCAGTGGCAATGGCTTCAGCCCATAGAAACATTGGAACCTTTGAATAAATAAGCATTGTTCTTGCGGCTTCTACAAGAGTTCGATTTCGTCTTTCAACTACACCGTTCTGTTGAGGAGTTCGTGGAACACTTCTTTGATGACTGATTCCAACACTGTGCCATTGTCTGTTCGAACAATTCTGACTGTATTGTTGAGTCGAACCTGAAGCTGTTTAATTAGTTTGATGATGACATCTGGAGTTTCATCCTTTGTCCTCAAAAACTTTACCCAAGTAAATCGAGAGTAGTCATCAACAACTACTAGAATGTATTTCTTCCCATTTATCGTTTGCACTCTCATTGGTCCACACAGATCCATATGAAGGGTATGAAGAACTTCCATTACAGAATTTGTGGGTTTTGGTTTGTGGGCATATTTCGTGCTTTTACCCAATTGGCAAGCTGAACAAAGATGATCTTTTTCATATTTTAATCTGGGTAAGCCTCTGACAAGATCCTTTCTGGAAAGGTTGTTTATGGTGCCGAAGTTCAAGTGATTGAGACGACGATGCCATAACCAAGACTTTGTTTTAGAAGCCTTTGATAGCAAGCAGATTGGAGAGGACTTCATCATGTCATCGATAGAGATGGTGTATAGGTTAGAACCTCGAGTACCTCTTAATAATTCTACACCATCAAGTTCTCTAACGAAGCAAGTATGTTTTCTAAAAGCCACTTCTAGATCGGAATCACAGAATTGACCAACAGAGAACAGATTGTGACCAAGACCTTCCATATAATATACCCATAAACTTGAAATCTTGTGAGAAGAACTCAAATAGCCCAAATGAATCCTGTGAGAATCAATTGCTACAGAAACACTCTCTGACTATCTTTATCAACCCATATGTGGACAATTTGAAGTGACCACTTGAAGAAGAAAACCTGATATACCAAACTTGAAACTGAAGTCGAATTCCCCACATTTGTATCTTAAGCTTGCACTTAATGATGGAAGAACGGTGTCGAGAATTTACGCTCCAATAAAATCTCTAAGTACTCAATACTCAACCAAAGTATGAGACATTAACACCTCTTGTGATTATCCACAATGACATTTGTGTGTGTCAATGAGTAAAACTTGTGATAGTTAACCAGGTCTTCAACCATCCACCCCGACTACTAGTAACTAGTTAAGACAAGACTTCAACTCAAATTCTTAAGCCCGAGCAAGTTATCAAATAAGAACACACCTTTGTGAAAGTCAACTTCAATCTCAAATAAGTCATAAATGATTAACTCCGAAGTAATCAACTTGTGTCAAATGCCCAACACGTGAATAAACATACAATCGGATGTATATTGATCCACTGAATGAACCGGAACAAATGATACCTCAACATTAATGCCTTCTTCCTAAAAGTATTCATGTAGAGACTGATCTGAAAGACTCACCAATAGTATCTTTGAGCGGATGAGGTAGTCATTTTCCTTAATGTTCATGTGGTTGATTTATAGAGTGCACAATAATCCGTGAAGATTTGGCAAAGGGATACCAAAGAGCGGATCATTATTTATGAACAGTAATCTGTGAAGATTTGGCAAAGAAGTACCAAAGAGCGGATCATTATTCATGAGTGCAACAACAATGAAAGTCATTAACAATGCCTTGAGGAATAACTGGAGATTGGAAGTACTCATCAAACATATCTTGACATCCAAATATTCAAACATCCCAAACAATGAATCCCAGATATCCTTAGTAAGTGAAGCATTAGGCGTTGAAAGAGAGTCATATGACCATAATTCAAGCATCCATCAACATGTAGTATATGCACTCTTCTCCCCCTCAAAAATTACATCCGAAGTTGCCATTTTTGACTTGAACAAGTGAATAAGAATATACACCAGTGAACGTAGATCCACTTGAAGGTTGAAAGAGCGTGGAAAAACATGAAGCTTGTTGATGAAGAATGTCGATGAGAATGGTCATACACATGAAGATTTCTATTCTTTTGAAGATAAAGCACACTGAAGCGTACACTTTTCTTTTCTTTGAGGAACGGGGCCTGAAGTGTTATCTGCAGACGCCATAGTGTTGAAGAACGAGGCCTGAACTGATGTGAACAGACGTCATAGCCGTATGAATATCAAGATTGAGTTACTTGAGCTGGTGAGTTATGAGATATCAATCCATTTGTAATCCATACTTTAAGCCAGTCTATGTAGTGAAGGATCGAAGAATCTGCAACAGAGTAAGGACTACCTGCACTAATATTACAAACATGATTGCAAATATTTTGGTTATTGACAATAGTATCCAAACCCTTTGGAGGTTCACGGCCAACCTTGATTTTGTCATCAGAAAATAGCTTTCCGGTAGGAATCCACCTAAGTCCAGCATCCTTAAACATTCTACCAGACGGTATCCACTTATGGCAAGGTCTAGGATTGTAAGGCTTCTTATGCATAGTGGAAGACTTATCCTTGTTCCTAGTTTCCAAAGATTTAGCAGTTGGTATCCATCTAGGCGAAGTTTTTGGTTTGCTTTGCTTCATAACATGTTGAACCTTAGTCACATTAGTAGTCTTAGTGGATTGTACCTTGGCATGTGAATTAGGAAAATGTTTCTTATGTGGAAAAGACTCAGAATTTCTAGTTTTGTTTTCTACATGCTTAGCATTCTTATGCACGTAACTACTCTTAGATGTACGCCAATCCCTAGTCTTTTGAGTGTTCCTAGGTAGTGGTTTACAACTACTAGCAGTTCTTTGAAATCTCGTAGAATTCATCACCCTAGGTCTTGCACCTAAAATTCTGTCTTTTCGAATCTGTGCCTTTTTCCTAGCTTCTTCTAGATAATAGTTCTTCCACAAGTCATTCATATCATATGAATTCTGGGTTTTAATGCTTGGTTTTGACACTGTTTTCGAACTAATTCTAGAGGTGCTGGGAGTAAAAGTAGCTGCATGTTGAGGTTTAGAGGAACTAGAAGCATGACTCTTAGGTAACACAGGTGAAGTGACTGGTTTTGACAAAACTTGTTTCTCATCAACTTGGGAGGCAAACCGTGTTTTTGAAAATTTTAGTCTTTCGGATATAAACGCAGTAGGCTGCCTAACAACAGACAGGTTTCTAATGGGTTGAGAAACTGGTTTCCCCAAGGTTGATGGTTTTGTAAACTTAGTGCTCACACTTTTCCCTACAGTTTTCCTAAGCTCATTCTTTAAGGCAACAATAGCGAAACTCTTATCCTGAAGTTGAGCTTTGAGTTCATCAATTTTTTATATCAAAGAGTTTGTTTTTTCCATTAACTTAGTTCTAGCTTCTTTGACAGAGTCACTTAGTTTTATGTGACGCTTTCTTAAAGACTCATTTTCCTTAAGTAATTTAGCCACATAAATTGACAGTTCATTATTTCTTGTTATAATAGCATCAATGTCTTGTGTATTCATGACTAAATTACTTTTCTCATTCAAGACAGAAATATGTTTCTTCAGATTGTAAATGGTTGACTCTTTGTCTTGAAGTTGAGCTTTCAAAGTGTTAACTTCAAAAAGTTTACGGAATTCAGGAAGTTCCGGTTTTTTACATGGTTTGTTAAGTTGAAAACTTTCTTCTTTACTCTGAATCGCGATTTCAAGTGAAATGCAATGTTTTTCAAGATTTGAGAATTTGTTTGAAAGTTCATCAAAAGCCTTCTTATCAACCATATCTTTTGTTTTGAAACACTTAATCTCAGACTCAGCCTCAGTAACAGAACATTCATGAAAGTCATGTTCAGCATCATGATCAGTTTGTTTAAGTACTTTAGCAGATGCAGTATGTTGAACTGTAAAGGGTACCTCATTACATGACACCTGCTCAATTTCTGGCCTGATATCTGCATCTACATCATGTGTAACAAGAGTCACTGGACCGCTGGATGTGTCAAGCTTATCAATCTCTGAGCCTCTGTATTCAGTGCCAACTGATCCATCATTTGGTGTTTTACCCGACTCATCATTATTTGTTGTCTCAGACATTCTGCATTCAGCAACACCCGATTCTTCAACAGATACATTACCCAACTTATCACAACAATCTCTCAACTGCACCAGACACTCATCCACTTTTCATCTGTCTGAGTAACTTCCTCAATATACTTCTCCACATTATCCATGAGATGGATAAGTGTCTCTATGAACACACTAATTTCCATTCCAGTGTGTTTCTTGAAAGACACTTCAGTCATGTCTTGATCATAATCTGATGTGAATTCCCTACTTATGAATGACTGAAATTGGTTGTGGATCACTTGAAGTGCAGCACTGGAACTAGCCTTTTGAACCTTTTCTTTATCAAGTAGTTGTTCTAATTGTTCTAAGTTCAATAGTAACGTTCCCGTTAATGTGGATAAGTCTTGACGGAAAATGGCAATGCATGTTCGTTCCATTCTTATCGGTGTGAGTAACATGAGGTGTGAGTGAAGTAGATGATAAGGTTCAATGCTACTTTCCTTTTGCATGGCATTCTGTAGTCCAAACAGGTGCAATTCTCTTTCTTCAGACTCTGAACACGAAGATCTCACACCCTCATTGATTAATTCAAGCATCTTTAATCGTTCAGTGAAGCATTCATTATCATTGTTGTCTACAACATCATACAATTTAAGAACTTCTGAAATCACTGGGTCAGTAGAGTAAGACATGATGTGGTAGAATGCACGGGATTTTACAAGTCTATGATTTAAACCGAGAAATAGAATCTTTCGCGGGATTTTACTAAAATCAAGACCAAACCGTTAAGCAATGACCAATGGAATGTGTTAAGATGACTGATGGATCGACACAATGATAGACAATTGTGTGTTAGGTCTTATGATTGTTTGTGGGATAAGCAGAGATGTTGTTTGGTTGTGATCTGGGTTGGTTGTTGCACGATTTTATGGAGAAATTTAGGTCTAAAAACTTAAAAGCTCAATAACTTCCTTTCGGAGAGGATTTGGGCCTCGAAAAATTCGTTTCACGACATTGTGGTGAAACCTCACAATATTCAGGCTGTTCCGGTCGTTTTGACAGGTATTTCGCTAAAAACGGAGTTACGGATCAAAAGTTATGGCCGTTTGAAGTTTTGACGTAAAAAGTCAACTTTGGTCAAACCTCTTCTTCGTAAAAATCAACCAAGTCGCTATAACCCTTGAACCAAGTCGATAAGCACCAAGTCGCTAAGTAGCAACTCGCTAAATCACCAAATCGCTAAGCACCAAGTCGCTACACAGTCAAGTCGCTAAAGAGCAACTCGCTAAATCATCAAATCGCTAAGCACCAAGTCGCTACACAGTCAAGTCGCTAAACAGCAACTCGCTAAGGTCCAAGTCGCTAAGAATACTAAGTCGCTAACAATTTGCACTGCAACTCGCTAACACTTTCTGAAGCAAGTCGCTAACCTCACTAAGTCTCTAGCCGTAGTGGAGAATCCACTAACTTGTACTATTTGTCGGCTTGTCTCAAAAGGCAAGTCGCTAGGACCAAGTCGCTACCACTTAAAGTGCAACTCGCTACCAACTTACAAAGCAAGTCGCTACCAAGAATAACAATCCGTGGCTCAAGTCGCTAGCAAGAAAAACTCAAAAAACACCACTTTTCAATCAAAAAACAACCCAACCACGATGATTCAAGCTTACCAAATCAAAACCCAAGCACATACAATGATTCTAAACACAAAAGTACTATCAAAATTCAAACTTTAACACTAGAAATCACCCAAATGATGCAAAAACCACTAAACTTTTTCAAACTAAAAAACCACCTAAAAACCACTAGAAATCCAAAGATATGTAAGAGATGATCTAACCATGGCTCTTGATACCAATTGTAAGATATTGGATTTCACATACACATCAAACCATAACACAAAGTAGGCGTACAAGAGGTTTTTAGAGAGAGAAAGTTAGAGGTTTAGGGAACTTTAGTGAGAGAAAGAAAAATCTTATTATGAGCTCCAACTCTCTACCTTGGGAGGTAGAGAGTATTTATAGTCTTACATAAAACGCCACACAACGAGCTGTGGATCAGGCATACAGTGGGTAAAGACCCGTCCGTCCTCCACGGTGTTACTTAACTAAATACTACTTAACATAAAATAACTACGACTATGAGCTTTCTAACGAATACATATACTTGAGGTGACCGACTCTTTAATACCTGGAATTTCTAATTCCTAACAGCTAAGTATCAAGCAAATAGGATGACTGAGAAACCAAAGCTGGAGCTCAAAGAAATCCCTATTACTGAAACCAAAGCTTTGGTTGCTCAAGAAAGTTTATCAGAGGTTGATTAGAGTGTTGAGTTTGATGATGAACCTGTGACTTATTGTATGGTAGCAGTGAAAGAAGCAGTTGAAGATCCGGTAGAAGAATTGGACTGGAGCACTGTTTTTGATGAGGAAGTTGATCATGCTGCTTTGGAATCTGGAGATGGGTATGGATGATTTGACTAGAGCTTGGAATGTGAAGATGATCCTGTTCTACTTGCTATGGTAGCGACTTCACCGAGTTCAACCCCTATCTCTGAGGTATGCTCAAATTGTCATGATTTCTATCAAAACCTGCTAAATAATTATGTGTTTGAAAGAGATAATTGTGTTAAGGCTAGGTCTGAGGTAGCAGGTTATCAAATAACCTTAGAGTCAATGGAAGCCAAAATAATAACACATGAAAATAATGAAATGGCTTGGGCTGAAAAATATGAACAACAGGATTACCAGTTAAAACTTAGTGAATGGAAACTAAACTGGAAAATTGCTGAAATTGAGAAACTCACTAAGGAGAGAGACGATTTGTTAGCTAAGTTTGATGCCTGGAAAGAATCTGGTTTGTCACATGTTACTTATGTTCAAAAACAGAGAAGAGCATACATTAAAACTGGCTTAGGTTTTGGTATGGACTTTAATAACATAGAAGAAAACACATCTAGTGATAAGGATGAAGGTGATTTTGAGGATGTAACCACTAGTGATGATGAACTCATTAATTATGTAGACACAGATAGTAATGAGGGTTCAATTAGTGAATCACCTCCTGAGTATAAGAAAGATAAAGGTTATCATGCTGTTCCACATCCAGTTGGTAGTCATCAACCCATAAGACCTGATGTTTCACGTTTTGGTGTAGACAGTCTAGTGTTTAGGAAGAAGCTTATTGGTCAATCTAGGACTGAAACCCCAAAAGAAACTGTTGAAACAAAATTTCAAAGTCAAGCAGTACCTTCTACTCAAAGTACTGCTCCACAAGCAGTACCTTCAGGAAAACCTTTTCAAAACAGTACTGCTAAACCTTTTTGGGATAATTTTGGTCAAAACAGATTTAATCATTCACCTAGAAGGCACAATAGTTTTGGTCATAGACATAGAAGAAGTCATATTGGGAGTATGGGTGAAAAACTGTGTTTTGTGTGTTTTAGTCCTACTCATTTAATCAAGGATTGTGAACATCACTCAGAATACCTTAGGAAATTTTCAAAGAATAGGTCTGCTAACCAGAAACCTAGAAACAACAAACCAGTTTGGAATAATTCTAATAGGGTCAATCACAGCAATTTCTCACAAGACCATAGGTACCCCCACCAGAGAAGACCTTTTTCTAAACCACCAGTACCTTCACAAGCAGTACCTTCTCAAAGTACTGCTCAGTCAAACCAAGGTACTGTGAATACCACTTGGCACAGAAATCTTAGGAGATCTCACTATTATCAACCTAGAAGGTATTACAATTCACATAGGGGATCTAGATCACAGGAACCAAGTGTTAAAACAGAATGGGTTAAGAGAGAAAGTACTGCTGAGGGACAAACTGTACTTTCAACAAAAAGTGAATCTGATGTTTTCATAATACAAGAAAAAGAGAATGAATTTGCAAAAGAGAATTCTGTTGAAAATCCAGAAAGTTTTGAAAATCCACATGCTAAAAATCAAAAGATAATTCTGGATCATGTTTTGAAAAACAGTGGAAACTACATACTCAAAGAATTTGAGTTTGTAACTCCATTAGGGGAACACAAGTCAGTAATGGCTTGGGTTCCTAAAAGAGACTAAATCTCTAAATCTTTGTGCAGGGCAACCCAGAGGAGGAACTTAAAGATCATCTTATTGTGGATAGTGGTTGCTCTGGAAGTATGACAGGAGACAAGGAGATTCTGTCTGATTTTAGATCTACTAGTGGAGGAAGAGTTGCGTTTGGGAATGATCCCATAAGAGTTAAGACAATAGGTTGAACTTCAGTTGGGTATTTTTCTTGGGATTTAAAGATGATACTTTTGATGCGATTCAGACATTAATAATAGCTCTGGAAAACCAACTGAGACTCAAGGTCAGAGTTATTAGATGTGATAATGGAACTGAATTCAAGAACAAGCTAATGGATGAATTTTGTGCTAACAAAGGAATTAAGAGGGAGTTCAGTATAGCAAGAACACCACAGCAGAATGGTGTTGCAAAGAGGAAGAATAGGACTTTGATTGAAGTAGCTAGAACTATGCTTGCAGATTCACAACTACCTATTCAATTCTGGGCTGAAGCTGTAAGTACTGCTTGTTATGTACTCAACAGAGTATCAGTCACAAAACCACAGATGAAGACACCTTATGAGTTGCTGATGGGCACCAAACCCAACATTCATTTTATGAAGCCTTTTGGATGCCCTCTCACTATTTTAAACACAATTGATAATTTGGGAAAGTTTGATGGCAAGTCAGAAGAAGGATATTTATTGGGTTATTGTACTAACAGTAAGGGATTTAGAGTGTACAACAGAATAACTAAGAAGATTCAATATTGTCTTCATGTTGAGTTTTTAGAAGATCAAAATAATCAGAAGGGTAAAGGTCCTGATTGGATGTTTGATCTTGAAGTTTTATCTCCTTCTATGAACTATGTACCTGTTAGAGCAGAAAATCAACCTGTACATGATGTAGAAGACTTACAGTATATTGTTCATGGAGTTCATATTAGTTCTGATGCTGTTCCTGATGCTACAAAGCAAAGTACTGAAGTTCCAATGCAAAGTACTGATGCACCAAAACAAAGTACTGATAAACCAAAATCTTCATTATCTGTTGAGGATCAAGATATTCAAGAGACACTTAATCAGATGCTTTTTCAAGATGTAATGGCACATTCTTATTCTGATGAACAAAGAAGAGCTTATGAAGAAGCAAAGAAAAAGAATAACACTGCAGAGTATTCTCACAGTACTTTAGACAGTATTTTTGATCAAAGTACTGCTGCACCAGTTGACAATACTTTAGATGATTTGGATGATCCTACCATGCCTGGATTAGAGGAAACTGATGATGAGTTTGCAGATGAAGGTATTTTCTCATATTCCAATGAAGGTGCTGATTATACTAACTTGGATGATGCATATGGAGTTCCACAGTCTCTAATCTTACGGATTCATAAGAATCATCCTACTGATCAAATCATTGGTCCTTCTACTTCTGGAGTGATGACAAGACACAAGGCTAAGAGTTTTCCTAAACCTCATAATGTTTTACTTAGCTTTGTCTACAAATAGAACAGGCTGAATCATTAGGACCATCAAACATGTCTGTTTACTTGCTTTATTTCTCAAGAGGAACCCAAGAATATTGCTCAAGCATTGACAAAAGAAAGTTGGGTTGAAGCTATGCAAGAAGAACTGCTACAATTCAAACTTCAAGAAGTTTGGGTATTATGTGATCTTCCAGATGGGAAGAAAGTTATTGGCACCAGATGGGTTTTCAGAGTCAAGAGAGATGAAAGAGGCAATGTCATCAAGAACAAGGCAAGGTTAGTTGCTCAAGGATACAGACAAGAAGAAGGAGTAGATTATGATGAAGTATTTGCTCCTGTAGCAAGGATTGAAGCTATTCGAATATTTCTTGCTTTTGTTTCATATATGGGATTTCAGGTTTACCAGATGGATGTCAAGAGTGCCTTTCTCTATGGCACTATAACAGAAGAAGTTTATGTAAAACAACCTCCTGGTTTTGAAGATCCTAAACATCCTAACAAAGTCTACAAGGTGGTTAAGGCTCTTTATGGCCTTCATCAGGCACCTAGAGCTTGGTATGAGAGGCTCTCTACATTCTTATTACAACATGGTTACAGGAGGGGAGCTATTGACAAGACTTTGTTTATCAAAAGAGACAAGAAAGATATCATGTTAGTTCAAGTTTATGTTGATGATATCATCTTTGGAGCTACCAAACAGTCTATGGTTAAGGAGTTTGAGCAGCTGATGCAGAAAGAATTTCAGATGAGTTCAATGGGTGAATTAAATTTCTTTTTGGGACTTCAAGTTAAGCAGTCAAAGGAGGGAATTTTTATAAGTCAAGATAAGTATGTATCTGACATACTTAAGAAGTTCAATTTTGATGATATGAAGTCTGTCACTACACCTATTAAATCCATTAACTCATTAGGCAAGGATGAAGATGGACACCCAGTTGAAGTCAAGTTATACAGATCAATGATTGGCTGTCTTATGTATCTTACTGCATCTAGGCCTGATATTATGTTTGCAGTATGTTTATGTGCAAGATATCAAGTCTCACCAAAGATTTCTCATATGAATGCAGTGAAGAGAATTTTCTGTTATTTGAAACAACAACCTAAGTTAGAGTTGTGGTATCCCAGGGATTCACCTTTTCACTTGGAGGCTTTTTTAGATAGTGATTATGCAGGTGATAATTATGACAGAAGATCAACAACAGGTGGATGCCAATATCTTGGAAGAAGATTAGTTTCATGGCAGTGTAAAAAGCAAACAATTGCAGCAACATCATCTACTGAAGCTGAATATGTAGCTGCTGCAAGTTGTTGTGGACAAGTTCTGTGGATGCAGAATCAACTCTTGGATTATGGGTTCAATTTGAAGAATAATCCTATCAATATTGATAATGAGAGTACTATCTGTATTGTGAAGAATCCAGTCTATCATCCCAAGACAAAGTACATTCAGATAAGGCATCACTTTATCAGAGATTGCTATGAGCACAGGCTCATTAATGTGGTCAAGGTTCACACAAATGATAATGTAGTTGACTTACTCACCAAAGGCTTTGATGTTTCAAGATTTAATCACTTGGGGGTAAGCATTGGCATGATTAACTACTGAGCTACATTTAAGGGGAGGAATATTTAGTTTTGGTATAGTCTTGTGTATTGTTTGAGGGGAGGATATTTTTGTTTATACAGAGGCATTTGGAAAAGTACTATTTTTATGAAAGTACTGCTTGGAAAGTACTGCTTGGGAAAGTACTGCACACGTGGAAAGTACTGTTGTCGTATTAAAGTACTGTTCCAACGGTCATATTGAGGGGTAATTATACCAACGGTAACTTTGTTATTATGGGCTGTGATTTTTCAAATCTCACCTATAAATAACTACTTTCTGATTTTCCTTCTCATCTTGATATTATCATATCTTTTCCATAATTTCTCTCACCATCTCTTTATTATTCGATCATATCTCTACTTGTGCTTACATACTCAACAATGGCGAATCGTCCTACTGTTTCAAAGCACAATATGGTAGCAAATTTAGATAAGAATGAATCTAATGAGGCGTTTCATGATATTATTGATTATCTCACTGGGTCGCCAATCAGTTATGCTCTTTTAGTTGAGCCGGATGTTATTGAACCTTGGATTCAAGAATTTTGGGCTACTGCAAGGGATAATATGGAGAATGATGAATTTTATATTCGGGCTACAGTTGTTGGAAGAACTGTGAAGATTACTGAAGCATCTATTCGAGAAGATTTGTTGTTTAATGATGAAGAAGGGGCTCTTCGTTTTGCTAAGGAGTTGATTTGGGAAACCTTTGGGCACATTGGTTATGAAGGGTCTTTAACAGAACAAACATTCAGGAAACAACTATTTTATCCTCAATGGAAGTTTTTAGTACATGTGTTGCTTCATTGTATTAATGCTAAAAGTACTTCATGGGAGCAATTTGGATCAAACATAGCATCTGCTATGGTGGGATTAGCTACAGATCGTGTTTTCAATTTTTCAAGGCTTATTCTAGATGGCATGCTTTCTCACATTTCTCATGGATCAAAATGGTTAATGTATCCCAGGTTTGTACAGGTCTTTCTGAACAAACAACTTGCTGATGTACCAAAGCCTACAGATTTACTTCCTGTTATTGTACAACAAACAAAGATTTTTACTTTTATGGCGCGAAGAAGTGATTTATTCAGAGGTCCGGATACACCATTAACTACTTCCATGATGGAAGTTGTTCAAGCTGTTAGAGCTAATGTTGAAGATAATGTAGACAGTGAAGGTACTGCACCTGCAAGTACTGCTTCTGCAAGTACTGGTTCTCAAAGTGCTGCATTTTCAGAAGGTGCTGCATCTCAAGAAGGTACTGCAACTCATGATACTGCTTCCCCAAGTATTGAAGTCCAAGAAGAAGTTGCAGGTTCACCTTCTACATCTCCACACCAATCTGTTCCTGTTTCTCAACCAGAGGAACATTCACCAGTTCAAGGAGATGCTTCTCATACTATTTCACCTGAAGAGTTAACATTGGATAATTATGTTTTGACCAGAGAGTTGGTCAAGTTAAAGAAGACTACTGAGACTCAAGCAAAATAGATTAAGCGGTTGATGCTCAAGTATAAACGGTTAAAGAATTTCGTTACGCCTTTTATCAAACGTTCTCACTTATGGGTTAAGGAAGAACACAAGCGTAAAAGGCAATTTAAGAAGAAAAAAAAAGGCAAAAAGGTTCCTAAACCATCTTCTAACCAATTGGGGAGTAATTTAGAAGAAACGAATTTGAAAGAAGATGTTAAGGAAAAAGAACCTCAAGGTACTAAAGAGCATGTTGTTATTGAAAGTACTGACGAAGAAAGGTCTGAAGATCAAGGTACGGAACAACAAAGTACTGCTTTCACTGGATCTCACAGACAAGAATTGGTTACACCAAGGGTATTAGACTTTGAAGAGGAAGCTGGTCCTTCAACTATTCCACATGAAGAACAAGCTGGTCCTTCAACAACTGCTATACCAGAAGAAGATGATACACCTCAAAGATTACATACTGCTAGTGATGATGAATTAATTGCAACTATTTTGCATTATTTATCAAAGCCAAGGGCTGTTACTATTCCAGGAGTGCAAGAAGAGGAACAATCAAGACTTTCTCAACCTGCTATTGATCCTAAGGATAAAGGAAAAGGTGTTTTGGTAGAAGTAACGAAGAAGAAACCAACTTTAGCATAGTTAAGAGCTGCTCAAGATGCTTTGAATGAACAAGCAGCTAGAAAGATTCAAGAAGAATTAGATGCTAAAGATAGAGAAGACAAGGAAGCTGAAGAAGCTCAGAATAGAGAAGCAGCTAAGAATTTGCATGAGGAATTGAATGCTGAAGCTAGTGAACAATTAGAGTCACTTGTTCCTGTGTCTTTTATGCCTAGAAAACCAAATCTTGCTAAAGAAAGGAATGCAATGATGGCGTATTTTAAAAGCAGAGGATATAAAGGATTGCAAAAGTTGAAGTATGTTGATATGAAAAGATTATATGATGCTGAGACAGAAGCTTATAAGAAGGATGTTGCAAGTATCAAATATTATAAAGATGAAGTTACTTGGACTGAAGCAGAAAGAAAGAAAAGTTTGAAAAGAAAAAGGAAAACTGAAGTTGAAGATAAACAGTTTTCAAAGAAAGAAAAAGTTGAGTTAAGATCTGAAACTAAGAATGAATTAAGAAATTATCTCAGAATAATAGATTTTGAATATTCCAAAGAAGATGATGACATGAAGATGAACAGATCTCAGATTACTACTTTTGAAGTTGTGGATTCTAAAGATGGAAGCTATCTGATGTTTCATAGAGAAGATGAAAGCTTCAGAGTGTTCAACAGATTATGGGATTTATTGCATATCATAGATAGAGTTGATCTATTCTATTTATATCATGTGGTGAAAGAATATTTTGAACATCATTCATCAGAAGGAATTGGTTTAGTCTTACTTGGAGATCTCACAACTGCATGGGAAACTGATGAACAGAGTAGTGATGAAATTTGGAAGAACCAAGAGAGCTGGGAAATTGTCTGCTGGAGATTTTTTGAAGAATCTGGAGTTCATGTTCTAGAACTGGAAAATGGTACAATGATTCATATGTTTGCTGATAGAAGATATCCTCTTTCTGTTGATCTTATGAGGAGGATGCTAGAGCATGGAATGGAAGTTGAAGAGGACAATGAAACTGCTTGTATGGTTATCAATTTGTTTATCAACTGGACTACTATTGCAGAAGATAATGGATAACTGGTATGTGACTTAATTGAATAAATTATTTTTGATAAATCAGTATTTTATTCAAAGTACTGCTGATCAACCAGTACTTTAATCAAAGTACTGCTTGCAGCTTTTAACCAGTTAAGTGAATTTTTGAAGAAAACTTTTGTTGAGTAATAAATCTTTTGAAACAAAGGTTGAATAAATGGTTTTTGAGATGATAATATCTATAGGTTATCAATCGACCATGGTTACAAAAGGATTGACTAATCCATGAGAAAACGGCTCTGGTAAAGATATATCAAATCCGTTTTTAGTTGACAACTTGCTAATAAGTTGGATGGTAATCAACTTACCATATCAGTAATGTGAAGAGTTGGCTAGCCCACAAGAAAATGTCTTGTGGTAAAGGCTGTGGAAAAACCATTCTATGGTAATTAGTTCACCATGATGAAAGAACTAACTAGTCCAGAAGGGTACAGCTTTTGGTAAAGACAAATCAAATCTGTTGATAGCTGATGATTTGCTAAAAATCATATGGTTATCAGTGTACCATGGTCTTACACACCAAAACATTTGGCTACTCCAGAGTTAATGGCTTTGGTAAAGAGATCTAAATCCATTAAATTTTGAATGATTCACCTCTCATAGGAGTTAACACACCTGGAAGTGATGAGAATAGTTTGCAACTTAAACTAAATTAATGTACAAATTGTCATATGTTGCTGTGTTGCTGAAAAGATGGAGCTTGCTGGATGATGCTGTTAAAGAATATTTCTAAAGATACTTTGACTATGCACTGAAACTACAAAGATACAATCCAAAGACAAAGACAATCTGTACTCAAAAGATGAAGCTGATAAAGATAAAAGTCACAAAGGAACTTGAAGTCAAACAAGTAGAATTCAAGTTAGGGGAGGATTGTTGGGATATGAAAGTACTGGAAAAGTCAATGAGTCAAAGTACTGCTAAATGATAAAGTCAAAGTACTGCATACGAGGTCAAAGTACTGCAAGATAAAAGAATTGTATTATTCGTTTATAAAAAGTCTTGTAATTCTAGAATATTCTATGTTAGATTACTTGACGTACAAGGATACATATTGTAAACCGACTAGGGTATCCTTGAGCCTATAAAAGGACCTCTAGATTGGCATAAGATGTATGTAATTTTATTAGAGTTTTAGAGAGAAATTCGATATTATTAGAGTTGTTAAAGATCTGCATAATAAGCAGAGTTAGAGTTATTAATAAAATCGTTTATTGTTAAAGTTATTCTTCTTAGCTTTGTTAAGTAAATTCCGCATACTTAATAGAGTTTGCTCAGTGTGTCTCTGTTAATAACTTAGGATTTATCCGAGGTTATTAAACCTTAACAAGCTATTTAAGTTAGTTTGGTTAAAGTACATCGATCCAACAATGGTCAATGTTATATGCGGTTTGTCATCCTAGTTTTGACTAGGATGCGGTTTTACTAAAATATGGTCAAAATGTCTATTGCGGGTCAATACAAGTTATATGCGATTTGTTTCAAATGCGGTATGCGACTTGTGATAAAAAGGCATAAAGCGATCTGTGGTTTAAAGCTTCTTGACTACAAATTACTCATTCGTAACTGCTACAGATTTAATGAATGACTTACTACATCAACACATACATACCATCATCTACATCATCAACTAATCAAGCATCAGCATACAAGTTTCATCAGACTTCATTCTAACTCGCACATATCAACCAAGATCTCAAACTACTGCTACATCCATCAATCATAACTACATTCATCTACATTTATCACTTAAATCACAATCAACACATATCTATTGCTACATCATCAATATGATTAATACAATTCTGATTCTCAAGGGTCTGTGTATCAACATCATTAAATCTCTATTAACTCGTACCACTCTATGACATCAAGACTTCGAGGGTCATTTCACACGAGCTTATCATCATTGATCTCATTCTGAGCTCTATTCGAACTCAAAAATAAGAAAATAACATTATGGTTATTTCTTTTCTTTATGGTTCGGTTTGTGTCAATCTCAATCTATCAAAAATGAAGGATCTCAGTATTGATTTCTCATAAACATCAATGATTCATCAAGACTTGAAAAGTCAAGCCATACGAGAAATAACAAAGCATCACAGGTCCATTTTTTTTGAATACTTTACTTCATTATTGATGTACGAGTTAAGAAACAACTAGGTTACCATGTTTTCTTTAGCTCGTATATTTAATAAAATCGAATACTTGAATTAAAATGATAAACGAACTTCTAGATCTCAGCTTGTAATCTCGTAACTTTTCAAATATTATATCAAAAGTATAAACACACGAGATTACACTTCATCATAGATCCAAGTGGTTTAATGATGTATGAATATAAAGAAACAAGGTTATAACAATTTCGTTATACCTTACCTCTTTGTTTCGTGTTATTATAATCAACTACCAACACATATTTAAGCCTTACCTTGACTCGATTGTTTGATCTCGAAGCCTAATCAAATTTACCATCCCTGTGGTATAAACGATGTCGACCCTCAGCCATCCCTGTGGCAAAATCTAACAGTTCAAGCCTCGTTCCTCAAAGAAAAGAAATGTGTATGCTTCAGTGTGCATTATCTTTGGAAGAAGAGAAATCTTCTCAATTATGACCATTCTCATCAACATGCTTCATGCTTTTTCCATGCGCTTTTAATTATCAAGTGAACCGAACTACCGTTGATTGTTTTCTTATTCCACTTGCCCAATCATAATGACGATGGCGACATCATATGTAACCTTTGAAGGAGAGAAGTGTGATGAGACTACATTTGTTGAAGATATTCACTTATTAAATCAAGAATGGCAACTCCATATGCAATTCTTGAGGGGGAGAAGAAGTGTGAATTTACTGCATGGTTGATTGATTTCTGAGAATAAATGGTCAAACAGCTCCAAACTCATGTAAGAACCGAGCTTCTTCTTATCGGGTCATCTTCACATGGAGTTTTCTTCTAAGAGCCGTTGGTTAACATTTTCACATGGGCTGATTTGATTAATGACAAAGTGCTTCCAGTTGCGGGGTTGATTTCCTTAATAAACATATTTCTGTTCTTGTTTGATTGGGAGGGATTTGAGTTAAGGGGATTTGCTATTTGTATGTTAATGGGAATGCATTTGGTGAGTTGAAGATGTTGACTCTATATTCCCCAATTGGACAATCTTGAAGAAGGTCGAGTCTATAGTTGGTTCTACATTTTCTGGTACATGTTAGAGGACTAAAGACGAGTTGCATTTGACGATCTAAAGACTTCTTCTTAATTCAAGCATTCATCATAAAGATTGTCGGTTTAGGGGAGAGCACTAATTGGGGGAGAGTGAAAAGCCAAAGTTAATCCCCAATTAGACTTGCTCATATTCTTCAGCAAGTTGATTCTCACAAAGACTTCTAAGGTTCTTCTCAAATGATTTCGAGTATATGGGCTTACAATGTGTTGCTGATTCTGAAGTATCAAAACCAGCAAGGGGGAAGGAGACACGTATCTAAATGTGAGTAAACTTGATGAACTTAATACTTCTAAGTGATTGAAGATATCCCGGGAAGACAAATGTCATTACCGCAGAGAAACTCAGGGTAGACTCATGACGTTTAGTGTTCTTACTCCAACTATGTGGGGGAAGAGATGGAAGAGTTAGTTTCTGGTGATAAAAGAGGTACACAAGTGTGTGATGATTTTGATGCTATCGAAATCATCAGGGGAGAGAGATTGTGTACATTGGGGACGCTCTGCTGTTTCACTTGAGTGCTTAATCAGTGATTCAGAGATATAATCACTTATTCCGGAGTTGACATCTGCAGAGATAGTCATCCGCAGAGATAATCAGTGATTCGGCCTGCTTCTTCAATGTTATCGGTTATTTTCTCTTTGGGCATTCGGGTACTTCGGGTTCTTGAGCTTCATACACTTTCTTCAGGGGGAGAGAAAAGTATACATCGGGGTTATTCTTTGGCTATTGGACTTAATATGCTACTTTGATGGTATAAGTTTCTCTGTCTTCAGGTATATGTGTATTCGGGTTCGTGAGCTCTAGTCTAATAGACTGACTGCATCAATTCATCTACTTGGGGGAATTTGTCTCTTGACAACTGTTGGTATGGATCGCTTCAGACGTCAGTAGAAAAGAAACATGAGAAGATTGTTTTATGTGTGGGATGATACGTTGCTGTTCTATTTTGATGATATAACCTCGAACGGAGAATCTCGATTATCGTTCTTAAAAGGAGCAGCGGGATTTATGATAGTGGTGTGCTTCTCTGTGCATCTGGCTAAGGAAAGCTTGAAATAGAGCTTTGAATCTGCTCATCTAATGGATTTTCGGTTTGGGGGGAAGCTGCTAAAGTCTCTCTTTCTCAAAGGCTCATGTTCTATCTTCTATTCTGGAGCCTCGGAAGCTTTGGTGGTGGAGGTTTAAGAGATGACGAATTCTATCTTCTATGACGTGCTGTTTGATATCCTTATCTCGGTACTCGTATCATCATCTTCTTAAACTATATCATCTTCTCTATCTTTGTAAATATTTATCAAAAACCAAATACAAAAATATAAAACCAACTGTTGAAAACAATCAGACCTTGACAGATCTTGAGCACCCGTAGATCGTTAGTGTTGCCTATGTAATCATAAGAAAACTAATAGAAAATCTCTACAACTCGTATTCTATAGCGGAATGTAAATACAAGCTGTTATAACTAAGAACACTTAGATCCTCTATGGATCTTTTATTAACTGAAACTCTATGTTTCGAATTCGTTTTTGTATTACATACTCTCAAGTTCCTTTTATAGACAAGGAACCCTAAACTATTTCTACTCAATCGACTAAGCATGCAAGCATGCATTTAATGGAAAGACATTAAACAATATTGAGCAGTACAATAATACCCATGCTACCTCGGGCAGTTCAAGAATAATGATAGGTTAGCATGTAATTAATAAAGCGCATGCAGATCCTAGTCAGCTTCCAATCTTTAGCAGATACACGGCATGACTTTTATTCTTCACCAGAATCTCTTCTTCAGCAGAATCCTTCGGCAGAATTGACAGTAGAAATCCTACTTCACATAATTCCCAACAATCCTCCCCTAAACTGGAATTTGACTTGGTTAAGTTCCAGTTTCCTAACCTTGATAGATCTTATAGACTGCAGTACTAGAGGATTTTTCTCAAACATCAGTAGCAAAGAACCAATAATAATCTCATCTCTATGATGTCCAAACTTTGAAATGCCAGGTCTTTGCAGCAACAAAAGACATAGTGTACATCAATACTCATTAGTTGCATACTATTCTCATCACATCCAGGTGTGTTAACTCTTGTGAGAGGTGAATCATTGAAAATAATGGATTTGATGTCTCTTTACCAATAGCCATCACTACTGGAGTAGCCAAACGTTTGCTCAGGACTAGTCAATTCTTAGAATTGGTGAATTGATAACCAAATATGGATTCAGTTGTCTTTACCACAAGCCATATACTTGTGGGCTAGCCAATTCTTGGATTCCAAAACGGAATATACCATGATGAATTGATGACCATACAACTCTCAGCAATTAAGCATGGGTGGTTGCAGACCCTATGATTTTGAGCAAATCATTACAGCTATCAACAGATTTGATGTGTCTTTACCAAAGCTGTACCCTTTGGACTAGCCAACTCTTTGATATACACAAGGTATATCTGGTGAGTTAAAAACCATCAACAAAATACAACAAACCTGCAAGAGAAAGTTAGTTTTTTTTTTTTTTTTTTTTTTTTTTTTTTTTTTTTTTTTTTTAACTAATTAACAAACAAACAAAACAAAATCCTCCCCTGAGGCCTATGCCTCCCCTTAAACTTTGTAGTTAAGGGTTAAGCATTCCAATATTGACCACAAGGTGTTGAAACCTTGGTCCATCAAAAGCTTTTGTTAACAGATCTGCCACATTATCATCTGTATGAATTTTAGCCACTTTTATCAAATGTTTTTCATATGCATCTCTTATAAAGTGGTGCCTGATTTCAATATGTTTGGTTCTACTGTGAAAAACTGGATTTTTTACAATGCATATGGTACTTTGATTATCAATAAAAAGTGTTGTGTTCATGAAGTTATACCCATAATCCAGCAATTGATTTTGAATCCAAAGGACCTGTCCACAGCAATTTGCAGCAGCAACATACTCTGCTTCAGTAGTTGAGGTAGCCACAATGGTTTGTTTCTTGCACTGCCAAGAAATTAATCTCTTTCCAAGGAATTGACAGCCTCCAGTTGTGGATCTCCTATCCAGATTTGCACCAGCATAATCACTATCACTATATGCTTCCAACTTAAAAGGACACTCTTTTGGGTACCAAAGGCCTAAATGAGGTTGGCCTTTGAGGTACTTAAAATCTTCTTGACTGCATTGATATGGGAAGTAAGTGGAGTGACTTGATGTCGAAAGCAAACACTCACAGCAAAAGTAATATCAGGCCTTGAAGCTGTTAGATACATTAATGAACCAATCATTGATCTGTATAAATGAACATTCACAGGTAGATCTGGTTCACTGTTGGTTTTTGTTTTTGGAGCTTCATAAGGTGTTGTGGCAGTCCTGACACCTTCCATACCAAATTTCTTCAAAATGTCCCTCACATATTTATCTTGACTGATAAATATCCCATCTTGTTTCTGCTGAACTTGGAGACCCAAAAAGAAAGTAAGCTCCCCCATAGCACTCATCTGAAATTCTCCCTTCATCAGTTCCTCAAATTCCCGGCACCAAGCTTCTTTAGTGGATCCAAAAATGATGTCATCCACATACACTTGTACAAGTATGATGTCTGTCGAGTTCTTCTTCAGAAAAAGAGTCTTATCAATGGCACCTCTTCTATAGCCATGTTTCAGCAGAAATGATGAAAGCCTGGCATACCATGCTCTTGGTGCCTGATGTAGTCCATAGAGAGCTTTAACCACCTTGTAAACATGATTAGGATGATCTGGGTCTACAAATCCTTTGGGTTGAGTGACATAAACTTCCTCTTCTATTTCACCATACAGAAAAGCACCTTTAACATCGATCTGATACAGCATGAAGCCCATGTAGGATGCATAGGCCAAGAAAATTCGAATAGCCTCTACTCTAGCAACAGGTGCAAACACTTCATCATAATCAATCCCTTCCTCTTGCCTGTAACCTTGAGCTACTAATCTTGCTTTGTTTTTTAATAACCACACCCCTTGCATCTCTTTTGTTCTTCAGAATCCATTTAGTTCCAATAGCATATTTGCCATTTGGTAATGGTACCAAGATCCAAACTTGTTGGTTTTGAAACTGTTGCATTTCTTCTTGCATTGCTTCAATACAACTTGACACTGGTTGGTTCTACTTGAGAAAGAAAACACGCAAACAGACAATGCTTGAAGTCTGTGTGATTGTCTCTTTGCTGATTTGAGACATAAGAGAGAAAAGCAACCTGTCCAAATTTAGGACTAGAGATAGCCCTTCGAGTTCTAACAGGTGCTAGAATGTCACCAATAATGTTGGATTGAGGGTGAGTGATGTTGATTCTTTTAGTAGCAGTGGGGTTGACTTCAATGGAAGGTTCAAGATTATACACAGTTGGTACAAAAGTTGTGTCATAGGAAGGTGAGGTGAAAATGCCAGATTTGGGTTGATGATTTCCAAGATCTGAAGGTCTTGGAAAGCGAGTATAGGGTTCATCAAAGTCTGTGGACACTTTAGAAGGAATAGGATTAGACACAGCCGAGCCTTCAGCAGATTTGATGACGATGGGAGAGACTGCATCAGAGTCAGCAGAAACATGGTTTCCACTGGCAGCCTCATTTGCAAGCTCCCCATTCACCTTCTCAGCTTCAAGCTTAGCTGCAAACTCTTGAGTCTGAAGCCTAGCAAGGTCCTCAGCATAATGTGATGCATCTTCACTTACATCAGAAGTATATCTAGAGGTGCTACCTGCAATATTATTAGAGGAGAAGGAAGGCACAAGTATAGGTTGTTCATCATCTTCAAATTCACTTTCTGAGTCAGCATCCAAGGTACCTGCATTGTTAGTAGGAGACTCTTGAGAACCTGCACTTTGTTTAGCCATATGTCTAGTATAACCCAAATAATCAGTTAAGTAGTCAAGGTCAAAAGACCACACATGACCCTGTCCTTGAACATTGGGCATATCTTCCATGTATCTCAGGTTCAAAGTCTCCTCTATCTTCTTGGCAGACAAATTATACACTCTGTAAGCCTTGCTATGAGCTGAATAACCGACAATATAACCCTCATCAGCTTTCTCATCAAACTTCCCCAACGGATCACTGGTGTTTAGAATGGTCACTTGACACCTAAAAGGTTTGAGGTAATGAATGGCTGGAACCTTCCCAAAGAGAAGCTCATATGGTGTTTTGAGGTGAGGTCTAGTAATGGAGACTCTGTTTAGCACATAGCAAGCTGTGCCAACAGCTTCAGTCCAGAACATAGTGGGCAATTTAGAGTCTGCAAGCATAGATCTTGCAGCCTCTATCAAGGTCCTATTCTTTCTTTCAGCTACCCCATTTTGTTGCGGGGTTCTTGGATTGCTATAGTCCCTCTTTATCCCTTTAGACCTACAGAGTTCTATAATAATAGCATTCTTGAACTCTGTCCCATTATCACACCGAGTTCCCTTAACCTTCTTGTTCAACTGATTTTCAACGAGGGTGATGAAGTCTTTCAGCACTGGAGATGTTTCATCTTTAGTCCTTAGAAAGAACACCCAACAAAATCTGCTATAGCCATCAGTGATAACCAAACAAAAATACTTGTGATCAATGCTTCTGACTTGAGTTGGACCAAATAGATCCATATGTAACAGCTGAAGAGGTTCAGAAATAATGCTTGTAGCAGTGATAGCTTTGTAGGATGCTCTGTGTTGCTTCCCTTTGTTGCATGCAACACAATTATGATCATTGGAGAAAACTTTGGAGGGTAGACCTTCAACAAGACCCCTTTTAGAGAGTGTGTTTATGGTCTTGAAATTCACATGAGCCATTCTCCTATGCCATTTGGTAGACTCATCCAATGATGCTTTAGCCACCAAACAAGTGAGGTCACCTTCAGGATGAACTTCATTGAGGTTGAATGTGTATAGATTGTGAGTTCGAGGAACTCTCAGCAGAATTGAAGTATCTTCTGGAAGCTTGAACTCTTTAGAAAGCACAAGACATTCATCTTCAGAGAAGAGTACCTTGTTCTTGGTGTCACAAATTTGTGAGACTGAAAACAAGTTGAAGTGCTGAAGTTCCCTAACATAGTACACATTCTCAAAGTTCAGTAGGGGTGTCTTGATGGTGCCTTTCCCAGTAATTCTACCATCACTTCCACCAAAAGTCACATTGCCTCCTTCTTCAATAGGAACAAAATTGTGCATCATATCTCTATTTCCTAACATGCTTCTTGAACAACCACTATCAACAATACCAATATCTTTATGCTTAAGAGGATGATCCTGAGAAAGTCCCATCAAGGCAAACTGATCATGCCTATCTTCTAAAGTACATCTTGCCAGCAATCCAAGCTTCTCTGTATTAGCAGCTTCCTCATTCACAGGTTCATGTGCAGCCCAGTTGACCTGTTCATCCAAGGTGACAAGAGCTGCTAAAGTTCTAGCTTCCTTCTGATCCTGCTGATAGGAATTGTAGTTAGCTCCCTCTCTACTCTTCCTATCTTTGCATTCCCTTGAGAAATGACCCATCTGGTGACAAGAGAAACACTTTACCTTTCTCCTGTCAAAACGAGCTAACTCCTTTCCCTTGAAGCCAAACTTTCTTCCTGACCTCTCTTCAAACCTTTTGATATCTACTGAAAGCATGGCCACCTGCCATTTCAGCTTCATCTCTTCCATATCAAGAGGGTCCACCTGCTCAAAATCTTCATAGACAAGATGTTGCTTAGTATCATAATCAGCAACAAATGAATGAAGAACATCCTCCAATATACTACCAGTTTTAGCTTGATGGCATGATGGAGTGGGACGATTGTTATATGGTGGTGTGGGAGAGTAAGATGATGGTGGTAAGTAAGTTGGACTTGGAGCATGCATCATCATATTGGAGTGAGATGTCCCAACAAAGGCTGTATGACCAGAAGAGGATGCACGGTAGGGAGTTCTGACATCAGGTTCAATAGATTTAAGTTTGTTGTACAGCTCATCAAAAGTGAGCATGTCCAACCCACCTTTAGCTTTAAGGGCTATACTTACATGTAACCATGATGGAGGCAAAGATCGTAGGAACTTTGAATTGCAATCATCATTGTCAGATTTTGCATTCAGCTGGTTTAGCTGACTCAAAATCTTATGAAACCTGTCGTATCCCTTGTGGATACCTTCTTCTTCTGAGATATTGAATTCTTGAAAGTGTTGTCTCAGCATGGACTTCCTCATTCTCCTGGACTATTCATTGCCACCGAACCTTGCTTTAAGCGCCATCCATATGTCCTTTGCATCATCCATGTGGTGAAAATCACCCAAGTGATCTTCAGGAATAGCTTGAAGAAGGATGGTTCTTACTTTGTGTTCTCTTTGCACAGCCAGAATCTCTTCAGCAGTTTTGGGAGGAGCAATGGTAAACTTACCATCAAGATCTGGGATAGTCTTCTTCAGACTGTTTCCTTTCTTCGCAATCCCAAAGATTCCAATCAATGTTGGAGATCCAGTTCTGCATCTTCATTGTCCACAGATCATACTCTTCCTTTTTTAGATAAGGAAACTTACCATTACTGTTGGAGAGACTAAGTTGTTGCATAGAGGTGGTGTTCTTGCTGTTGTTGTTGGTGACTTCGGATTCATCATCAGTTCCAGGCATGGTGAATGTATTTTTGGTTTTATGGGGGTGAGGTAAAATATGGTTCTCAGTATCGTAGAGACTTTTCAGAGGCTCTGATACCACTTGTTGAAAACAATCAGACCTTGACAGATCTTGAGCACTGGTAGATCGTTAGTGTTGCCTATGTAATCATAAGCAAACTAATAGAAAATCTCTACAACTCGTATTCTATAGCGGAATGTAAATACAAGCTATTATAACTAAGAACACTTAGATCCTTTATGGATCTTTTATTAACTGAAACTCTATGTTTCGAATTCGTTTTTGTATTACATACTCTCAAGTTCCTTTTATAGACAAGGAACCCTAAACTATTTCTACTCAATCGACTAAGCATGCAAGCATGCATTTAATGGTAAGACATTAAACAATATTGAGCAGTACAATAATACCCATGCTACCTCGGGCAGTTCAAGAATAATGATGGGTTAGCATGTAATTAATAAAGCGCATGCAGATCCTAGTCAGCTTCCAATCTTCAGCAGATACACGACACGACTTTTATTCTTCAGCAGAATCTCTTCTTCAGCAGAATCCTTTGGTAGAATTGACAATAGAAATCCTACTTCGCATAATTCCCAACACCAACAAAAAGAAAATAGAAAAATATAAAACCTTCAAAAACACATAAAAATCAGAAAAATTTGAAAAATTCCTAAAATATGTTTTCTCAAGACATGTCTTCTGGTATCGATAACATCTACGGTCTTAGAAATGTCATTCAATAATGGCACGTGACCATAGATGAAGTTCGAGCAGGAGGTGTAAATATTCTTTTCCAAAACATGTCTCAAAATATAGCTTGCAGTTATTTCAGACTGTAATCCGTGCTAAAACTATGGCTTGCTATTATTTCAGATAGCAACCCGTTCTTCAAGAAAGAAAAGTGCTACGCTAAACCAATTTTCAAATATTTTGTGCAGTTATCCTAAAACATAATGAGTAAAGTATGTCGAAGGACTGCTGTTCCTACTCAAATATTTTTCATTCTAAAATTCTTCAGAAAAATATTTGTTTTAACTAAGTGGAGGAAAATGAGTTGCTTAAAAATTAATCAGAATCAGTGTTTTCATAAATTTGAAAAACTCAATCAATGACTTCAGCGGTTTTAAAACTTTTCAGAAAATAAGTCATTGATTGAGGGGGAGAATGTTTTCAAATCTATATCATGTAACGAGCTTATCTAATTATCTTATATACTTAAATGTAAAACATGTTAACCTACGTTGAAGGACTAGGTGCCTAGGATATGATTGTTAGGATTAGATGATTAGAATTTGATAAACACATTATTCCCTTGCTTTATATGAACTGATTGATATTTTGAATTGACTTTTATTAGTCGATTGCTGTTTGGGTGTTGTCGACCACCATATATCTGTTTGTGTTGACTAACGTATGCAGATAAGATGGTTATAGGAATGTTCCCGATCCAGATCCCACAATAAAAGATGATTGGATGCCGAAAGGAAAGGGTAACTATATCTTGGGTTGACAAATGAAGAAATAGAGCTTAATTTGACCTCTATGGAGAGTTGGCATGAAAAAATGCAACGTAAGAGGTCTCACTGCATCAGCAGATGGTTTTCTTCATCATCAAATGAAGAAACGGAGCTTAATTTGACCTCTATGGAGAGTTGGCATGAAAAAATGCAACGTAAGAGGTCTCACTGCATCAGCGGACGGTTTTCTTCCAGCCTTACAGCAACAACAAAAGCAGCTTATCCACCTAATATATCTTTTGTGCAGGAAAAAGTAGTGGATGATACCATTTTGTTTAAAACAATTTTGAAAGTATTGTTTTTGAAAATGGAAAAATATTTGTTTGAAAATAAATTGGACTAAATTTTGGAAATCAACCGGACTTCTTTTTTCAAACTTAAATCACTCAATCAACGACTTGGGTCCTGGATTGAGGGGGAGAGTGATTTCAAATTAAGTATTTTCAAACAATATATCATCATTATAGTCCGTTTGTACAAAAAGTGGTGATCTAAAGATTTAATGTTATGTCACGGTATGATTTTCTTTATAACTCAAAGATCTTACAAAATGAAAAAATTTATGTTCTTGTTTGATTGTGAAATTGTTTTATTTTACTTAAAGATCTCTTAAAACTATCATACCTGACACTATCAATCTTTAATGTCTTAAATTGGTCCATTTCAGTCATTTTTCAAAACTAAATCAAGCCACGTCTTTTCACAAACTTTTCTAAATGATTTAAATCAATTAGGATCACAAATCTCAATTGGTTTGAAATTTTTGATCGGGGGAGAGATAGTGATTTAAATCTCGTATCTATTTAAATGGAATTGGTTTTAGTCCTGTAAAGGCACTCTTGCCTCCATGAGCCAAACGATTTCATATACATGATGCACATGATTGAGGAGGAGGATTTATCCAAAAACAAGATGAGTATTTAAACCAGGCCACAAGTTCTCCCATGTTTTCTAAACCCAATTAAATCACTTGGGATCTAAAATCTCAAAGGGTTTGATATTTTTGATCGGGGGAGAATTTTTGATTTAATATGAAATATGACAAAAGGTGATCGTTTGATTCAAATGTGCACTGCTCTCCCATATGTGCTAAACACTTTCGAATCTCGAAGCACATATTGAGGGGGAGCATTCTAAAGAAATTAAACTATCAAGGTACAAAGATTTCTTTGTTTCAACCTAAAGTACCTTGATTGAGTTTCTAAATGGTTTCTTCATGGTTTATGTAATCGTGGAAGTAATTCAAAAACCTCTTGCCTCTATGTGCAAAATGATCTTCAAATATCCTACACACATATTGACGGGGAGAATTTACCAAACAAAATCAAATGGCTTTTTCTATGAAAATTGTGATCAAGAATATATTTCAAAGAACTCTTGCCTCCATGTGCTAAAAAATTTCAAAATCATATGCACATGTTGAGGGGGGGGGGGGAATTTCTAAATGATCAAAACAATTAAGGTACAAAATGCTTTGATTTTATATCACAAGTACCTTGATTGATTTTCCAAATGCGTTTTCAATTGGTTTCAAGGAAGAATGAACTATACCGAAAGACCGACCATTTTACTTTATGCATGGAGTTATAAGGATGGTGAGGTTAGGTATTAGTTCCCACGATCCAGCCAGAGCCGGAGGGATCTACCCAGGGACAATCCACTAGATAGTGTAGAGTCCTTAGGTATGATGAAAAAAAGGAGAAAAATGAGAATATGGGAAGAGTGTCGACTGAGACAGAGCTAGTACTGGAACAAACCCAACAAGGTTCTACTAATGAAGTCTCGGTAAGCACTGAAGAGGTTGAAGAATGAAAAAGAATTGAATGTGAAAAGGGTGAAAATAAATAGCCCTCCAATAATTCAACCTTAGGGCAGAAACCGGGTTCAATACATATGCTACTGGTGGTTACTAAGGTAACTTCGGTATTGAAGACAAGACATCATGAAACCAGTGACGCACTTCACTACAACTTCCCAACCTACTCAAGTTCCTCTTAAAAGGGCTTGTTTCATTCTCATGGGGAACCTACATAATCTATCGACTTTCTTTTAGAGATTGTTGATATTGAGAAGGAGACCCTCTTCCTAGTCTCCGACATAGGAACCAAATATGCACAATTGAGTCTAGAGCCAAGAGATCATCCACAATATCTCATTAGGACACAAAATTAATGAAGACTTGTTGTTTCACACAATGTGGAAAGTAATATTATATATTAAGAGTCCTATGCATTATCCTTGTGGTATTGCCAGAACATCTGAGTGATATGTTAAATATTCACGATGAAGATGGAAATCCTTCTAGAGCCAACATCAAACAAGCTCTTGGTGGGTGACATGTGAGATCTTGCAAAAGATCAAGCTTGTGACAACTGGATAGAAACAATGGGGCGATTCACTCGTGAATCAACCTTGGTCCAGGAAATGAATTGACGAATACTTTTGGAAAAACCGTTCGATGTGCAAATCTTCTTTTCTCTAGCACATCGAATGTGTATTCATGTTTTCAAACACAAAAAGTATCTCTGATTGAAAAAATACTTTTGGAAAAACCGTTCGATGTGCAAATCTTCTTTCTCTAGCACATCGAATGTGTACTCTTTTCAAATGCAAAAAGTATTTATGATTGAAAATTGATCTTTCTCATAAAACCTTCATCGTATTGCAAAACTCTTTCTTTTAAGCAATACGCGATTGTTTTCAAATCATTTTTCATCAATCAGTGAATCTCAATTTGCTGGTTCACTCACTCCGTGTTGTCTTCTTTTAGACGTTCCGGTTTGAGAACAGCTAGAACAGCTGCGAAACCCTGTCAAGGAGATTCTTCGGAATTATACCTGATCACACTAGAACAAAAAGTGGATTTGGCCACACCGAATATGTGTGACGATATACATATAGTCACACATGTTTTTTCGGCCATGTCTGACTAAAGGTCGCGCGACCATAGGTACCCTATGGTCACGTGTTTGACTTTTTTTTAGTCTCTATTGCAAAAGAGTAACCAAAACCGTAACATGTGTGACTAATTAGGTACAAATTTTGTTGGATTAATCCGTATTAGTGACCATAAACACTGTATAGTCACACAAAGCATATTTGTTTTGGGTATTTAGTCACATACAATTAAGCATAAAGTGGCAAAAAGTGTTAGTAAGTGTGACCATATGTTGTTTAAGGTGAAGAAATATGTCTTTTGTGTGACGATTGATCATCTAATGGCCACTTGAATTTTATGTTTGTGTGGCCTTTTCTAACATTTAGTCACACAAAGCATGTTTGTTTTGGGTATTTAGTCACATACAATTAATCATAAAGTGGCTAAAAGTGTTAATAAGTTTGACCATATGGTGTTTCAAGTGAAGAAAGGGGTCTTTTGTGTGACTATTGATCATCCAATGGCCACATGAATTTTATGTTTGTGTGGCATTTTCTAACATTTAGTCACACAAATCATGTTTGTTTTGGGTATTTAGTCACATACAATTAACCATAAAGTGGCTAAAAGTGTTAATAAGTGTGACCATATGGTGTTTTAAGTGAAGAAATGTGTGTTTTGTGTGACTATTGATCATCCAATGGCCACTTGAATTTTATGTTTGTGTGGCCTTTTCTAACATTTAGTCACACAAAGCACGTTTCTTTTGGGTATTTAGTCACATCCAATTAATCATAAAGTGGCCAAAAGTGTTAATAAGTGTGACCATATGGTGTTTTAAGTGAAGAAATGTGTGTTTTGTGTGACTATTGCTCATCCAATGGCCACATGAATTTTATGTTTGTGTGGCCTTTTCTAACATTTAGTCACACAAAGCATGTTTCTTTTGGGTATTTAGTCACATGCAATTAACCATAAAGTGGCTAAAAGTGTTAATAAGTGTGACCATATGGTGTTTTAAGTGAAGAAATGTGTGTTTTGTGTGACTATTGATCATCCAATGGCAACTTGAATTTTATGTTTGTGTGGCCTTTTCTAACATTTAGTCACACAAAGCACGTTTCTTTTTGGGTATTTAGTCACATCCAATTAATCATAAAGTGGCCAAAAGTGTTACTAAGTGTGACCATATGGTGTTTTAAGTGAAGAAATGTGTGTTTTGTGTGACTATTGCTCATCCAATGGCCACATGAATTTTATGTTTGTGTGGCCTTTTCTAACATTTAGTCACACAAAGCATGTTTCTTTTGGGTATTTAGTCACATGCAATTAACCATAAAGTGGCTAAAAGTGTTAATAAGTGTGACCATATGGTGTTTTAAGTGAAGAAATGTGTGTTTTGTGTGACTATTGATCATCCAATGGCCACTTGAATTTTATGTTTGTCTGGCCTTTTCTAACATTTAGTCACAGAAAGCATGTTTCTTTTGGGTATTTAGTCACATACAATTAATCATAAAGTGGCCAAAAGTGTTAATAAGTGTGACCATATGGTGTTTCAAGTGAAGAAATGTGTGTTTTGTGTGACTATTGATCATCCAATGGCCACATGAATTTTATGTTTGTGTGGCCTTTTCTAACATTTAGTCACACAAAGCATGTTTGTTTTGGGTATTTAGTCACATACAATTAAGTATAAAGTGGCCAAAAGTGTTAATAAGTGTGACCATATGGTGTTTCAAGTGAAGAAATGTGTGTTTTGTGTGACTATTGATCATCCAATGGCCACATGAATTTTATGTTTGTGTGGCCTTTTCTAACATTTAGTCACGCATCGAATTAAGCAAACTGTGACCAAAAAGTGTTAATAATTGTGACTATATGAATCTTTTAGTCACATATAAGAAATCAATATATATCAAAACAAATTCTAATATATACAAAATATATTCAAAATATATTCAAATACAATAAAATTGGAATGTATATAAAATTGTAATGCCGTACATAATAAAATTCTCAATAATTTAACGACTTCTGACTCTTGATCTTCTTAGCTTCCTTTTGCATGGTATGACTAGAGACGTAGCGCTTCGTATGTAATTTAGGTGCAGTTCTGTTCTCACCAATCAGTTTTATGGTACTTGGTGGTGTTACCTGTAGGAAACAAAAGCCGGGGTATCAAACACTGAATTAAATATGAAGAATGATATATGTAGGTTTATAAAACACATGCATCTATGTACCTTTTCATCGAAAACCACTTGATCCTTTGGCCATGCATAAAAACCACCTACTTCATCCTTAACTGTTTTGAGACCGTTACTTCCTACATCCGGTATGCACGCTGCATCCACTAAAGATTTTTCAATAGACACTCTGTAGCAATCCTTTGGGAGTGGTTTGTTATGAAGCATTTGTTTTCCATCAGTTTTGTACACGGTACCCTCCGCAATAATAGTTGATTTCTTTAAGTGCCACAGTCTGCACTTAATTACCTAAAAAGATAATTTGTTGCATGTATATATGTATCAGTAATTAATTAAACTAAAGAACATATGAAAATGTTTAAATACATACTTGTGGTAGTACTGTTAATGGAGACTCCTGTTCTTGTGATCCAGAAAGTTGACGTGAAGAATCCTTTCGTTTTGATCTAGTCGATTTCTTAGATGCGACAGATTTAACAGTTTCCTATATGTATAATACACGGTAAATAATACATGTATGTAGAATTCAAAAATCCCAGGGGGGGGGGGTGATTTATTACTTACACTTATTTGAATTTCCTTTTCCAAAGTTGCAAGTCCATTAGACTTCTCAATGCTCGCAACTTTCTCACGTCCAGCAACACGTGTTCCGGCATCCTCATCAGCACTGCTATTTAAAAGATTAATGTTCACCGGAGACACCTGAAATATAAATTGTATAAGAAGACTGCAGCAGTATTTAAAAGGGTAAAAAAAATGGAATGTTACTTTCTTATGTCTTACTTCCGTTTCTGTCAATGGAGTTGAAGTTGACTGCAACTGCCCCCTCTTTGCAGCCAATTGTTTCATCAAATCCTGTATTACCGCCTCTTTTGCTTGACGTTGGTGCCTCTCATTATCAATTTCACTTTGAAGTGACACCACTCTTTCATCAGATGCTAGTCTGATTCGAGGCAGATCAAAATACCCCTTGTAGGTTACTCCACCTCCCACTCCTCTCGCATATCCTCCCTTTTCCTTACCTAATACAAATGTCATGGCATCAGTGCCATGATCAAGCTTCAAGGTTCCTTGTTTGATCTTCTCCTCCGTCTCTTTCTGCACACACAATATGGGAAATAGGTTATTTAATTCTACCAGTATCAAATTATAAATAACAGTATTAACTTATAACTAACAGTATTAATTAATAACTAACAGTTTTAACTAATACACTATCAGTTTTAACTAATACACTATCAGTATTAACTTATAACTAACAATAAACATAATCATAAAATGAGTCAAACTTACAATTTTTTGTCCAACTGTTCTGATATCATCATCGTGAAATTCTCCGTCTTTATTCACCCTTCCTTTCAACCACAGCGTACCACGCGGTGGTTCTTCATCTGTTCAATTTCTTTATTCTCGATCTTATAAACATCAAATACATACACTTGTAAGATAAACCAATATAAACGAAAGTATGATCCTATTAAATGCAAATGTTTAATGTTTAATGTTACCATTTTATCCATCAAACGGGCGTATCCACCTCGTCCCATTCTATGCTGATAAACAGACTTGGAACGCGCCACTTTAGATGCAGCTGATTTCACCTTGCAACACAAAATAAAAAAGGTGTTTAGATGTAGTAATGCTGATAGTATACAACTAATATATATGGAAACATCAAATGTGACAGATATTTGAACTTGAATAAAAATGAATAATTAACACCTTGTATTTCTCGGTGGCCGTGTAGTTTACAAAATTTACCCAATCTTCAGCTTTTATAATTGCACTATACTTCGCCTGGACTTCATTAAGTTTTGAAAGGGTATTTTGGTTGGGCAATATGTAGTTTTCGGTCAATTTCCTTCTGAAATTCCTTAGAAGTTGTCCAAGACGATTCATTATCAGCTTTCGGACAGTCAAGCAAACATCAAAATATCGCTGCAAAGATTAACACAATGTTGTTAATTAGTTGCACATAATGTAAATGCAGAGATAAACTTATTAACACCTTGTACCTACGACAGCCAAGCCACTACTAGTTAAAAAAAAGTATATGTGTACCATGATTTCGTCCCACATTTTATCTCTTGCTTCTGAATCAACCTTCCTCCAGGATAGAATCCTGACACCTATATGCTCACGAACCAAATCACCCTAAAAACTCGAAAACAATGCCCTGTTTTTTCCTGATATCCTATTCAGTGCATCGAAGGTTACACTGACCTTTATTCCATCGGTTTTTCCATAATCCCTGCGAAACTTAGCTAACCTAGTTATGCCCCTCTTAACAACATTCGCATTTGAATGGTTGTTTTCAGCATCCTCACCCTCATCTGAATACGCCTCTGATTCATATCCAAATGGGTTATCATTTTCACGATCAGAATAAACCAAATCATCCTGACAATTGGTTTGAGTTGCCATGATTCGTCAGAAGTAATGTGTTAAAGAAAATTAGTAAACTTAATTGGTAAATAATGGTGTAAAAATTGAAGTTCTGGTTGTTTTGCTTGAATCCTGATTTATTGGAGTAAAATTAGGGCTCATTATGGGGCAGTTTTTCAAATAAGGAAACCATAATTTCCTAAGTACTTTTAAAAATTTTGGCTGAAATTTGGCTCCAAATTTCATATTTTTAAAATGTGGCTCCAAATTGAAAATATAGAATTTAAATATTTCATTTTTGGCTGCATTTTGAAACCAACACACCCATGACAGAAATGGTTCTTACCCACAGTCCCAAACACCCATATAACTTCAAACCAGCTGTATCAAAGCACATATAACTGCAGCTACACTAAAATCTCACCACATGGCGCATACAAATGAAGAAACAAAATAAAAAAATGGAATTAAAGCAACTAATTAAGCAACTATAACTAATAAGCAGTCCCATATAAACAAGTAAGCACAAAAATAATCAAATCCAACCATGGACTGCTGACACAACAAACAGCCCTGATACCTTACTTTAAGCCTATAAATAACCTATTTATAAGCACTTAAATAAGCTCTAACATCCTCCAACAGTAAAAAAAATCAAGAAATCATGTAAATGAAATTAACTTAAAGCAAAAACAACAATAAAAACACCCTAAAAATTGACAACAACCTAAAAAATGAACAACCTAAGCAAAGCACTTATGAACCGCATATCCATGGCTCAACATTGAACAGAGTTTAGATCAACCTCAAACCTACAATAATACATTCTACCAGATATGAACTTAAACACCACAACCAATTCCTAAATGCAAAACAACATTAAAAAAAGATGAAACAAACTAGCGAGCGCATCCCATTCCATTCCATTGGATAAACCATCAAAAGATCCATACATGTTTCATTGTTAATAATCTACAAACCATAATATTAAACCAAGACATTAGACATTATAAACAGATGACACTAGAGCAAAAGAAACCATCCCTTTACATAGCGAGCAACCCTTCAACCATTCATCGACTTAATTTGTTCTTCCTTGGTCTCGATATCCTCCTCAGCTTGAGTAATGAGATCATTCAACCCCTGCAGCTTAGTCCTCGTAGCCCCCATGTCATGCCTAAGATCCATAAATGTGTCAAAATATGCATCCCCATCTTCAATAGCTACCATCTCAGCAATTAAAGCATTAAAATGCGCAATCTCATTCTTTACTGTGGTGGCCTCTTCGCGCATCCGGTTTATAAAGCCACGGAGACTGGAAATTTGCTGAGCCTTGAAGAAACTCATGTAACCATCAACAGATGTCTCCCCGCTAAACTCAATTAGGTCATCAATAACACGCTTAGCCAAATGGTTTTGTGGTGATGGTGCTGCCATTGATAATGAAATTGGGTAAAATATGATATTATTGAAAGATTGCAAAGAAAGGTTGAAGAAGAGTTGTGGGGATAGTGTGATAGAGAAGATACTTGTAACTCCTTATGAATTCAAACTATAAAGACCTAAACTTTAAAACCGCAAAAGAAGTCCTCCTTTTAAACTATCACTATAAATTAGGGGTGTTTATCCGTTTGGTTATCGGGTTGTTTGGTTTTGTTAAATCGGTAATCTTTTTATTCGGTTCAACATGAAAACCGAACCGAATCGAACTAGAATTAAACCGAAGCGAGCCGAAAACCGAATATGAATTCACTTCGCTTCTTGGGTTGACCCGAAAAGTCTTAAAAACGGATAAAACGGAAAGAAACGGACTAACGCAGACGGAAACGTGTAAGAACGTAAGAAAACGTATGGAACTTAAGAAAATGTACATTAATATGTAAAACATATGAAAGCGTATGAAAACGGACGATGATGTCTAAAATAGATGAAAACGGGTAGAAACGGATGAAAACGGTCAAAAAACTTATACAAACGGACTAAAACATGAAAAACCCAGCGAGAAAGTGTAAACACGGACGAAAACGTGTAAACAAAAACGTAACGTATAAAAACTGATTAAAAAGGACAAAGTCGTACGAAAACGGTTGAAAAAGTATGAAAACAGACGCAAACGTGTAAAACCGTATGAAAATGTGTAACAGTGTAAGAAAGCGTATGAAAACGGCGAAAAAGTCTTCAAAACATATGAAAATGGCTAAAACGGACAAAAAACGAACTAAAGCGGACGAAAACGTATAAGAACGTAATAAAATGTACGTTAATATGTAAAACATATGAAAACAGACGAAAACGTCTAAAATAGATGAAAACGGGTAGAAACGGACGAAAACGGTCAAAAACTTATACAAACGGACTAAAACATGAAAAAACCAGCGACAAAGTGTAAACACGGACGAAAACGTGTAAACAAAAACAAAAACGTATAAAAACTTATTAAAAAGGACAAAGTCGTACGAAAACGGTGGAAAAAGTATGAAAACAGACGCAAACGTGTAAAAACGTATGAAAATGTGTAAAATTGTAAAAACGTACAAAAACGGACGAAAACATGTGAAAAGAGACGAAAACGTGTAAAAACGTACAAAAACGGAAGAAAACATGTACAAAACTAAGAAAACGTATGAACACGGACGAAAACGTATAGGACAGACTAAAACGCCCGAAAACGCACAAGGGTTGTGTTACCGTGCCCAACATATATAACGCAACCCTAAACACAGTTTCACACAATGTTTTGAGTAAGACACGTGAGTTAATGATTTTATGTCATCCTGAAATGTCAAAATTAACGTGCCCACCTTTAATAACTTTAATACAATTCATATAACCTTCACACTATAATATGGGTCAAGAGCATTGGGTTATAGTTGCTTAGAGTTTCATTTTACGACATGATTCAATCAATAGTATATATAAAATTATATCTGAAACCATGTTACGGTTTTGGAAATTCAAACATGTTACGGTTTTGGAAATTCGCGTTTGGTTTTGGAAACATGTTACGGTTTTGGAAATTCGCGTTCGGTTTAGGAAATTCAAACATTCAATCAATAGTATATATAAAATTATAGTCACACATGTTACGGTTTTGGAAATTCGTGTTCGGTTCGTGATCGGGTGATAAAGAATAATGAAAGATATTTGGATTTTGTGAATAAATTGATGTAACATAAACTAAAAACAAAAAAAGAGCAAGGTTAGATCAAGTGGTTAACACTCTTGCCTCTGGAGAAAGAGGTCAAGGGTTCGATCCTTACCCCTTGCAAGGCCTGAGGTTCTTTTCTACCTTTGGTAGAAAAGAAAGCAGCCTCTCAAGGGTTCGATCCTCACCCCTTGCAAGGCCGGAGGTCCTTTTCAACCTTTGGTAGAACCGGAAGCAGCCTCTCTACCTTAGGTAGGGGTAAGGCTGTCTACGTCTCAACCTCCCACATACACCGTGGAAGACGATATTGGGACCCATAACCCGTGGAAGACGGTACTGGGAGTTAGTTTACCTTTTTTTTTTTTTTAAAAACTAAAAACAACTAAATAAGCAAATAAATCAACTAACAAAAGTCGAAATAACGTAAAATGCACTTAATCCTAAAAATACCAAATATTGTAAATTTAAGCATAAAATTTAAAATTATTTTTTAAAAGTCCTAAATACTTAAACATATATATATATATATATATATATATATATATATATATATATATATATATATATATATATATATATATATATATATATATATATATATATATATTTTTAAATTATACTTTTCTGAATTTTATTTTATTTATTATGAATAAAAAACCTTTTTAAACTAATTAAATGAAAAAAAATCATTAAATCATAAGAGATAAAATATTCTTAAACTAATATGAAAAATTTTCAAAAATTTAAGCAAATTTAAAATTCCCCCGACAAATTAAATTTAGTCCCCCCAAAGTTTGCATCAAGGCATTTCAAACTAATTGCAAAAATTAACTCCTCCTCCTCCTGTACCGCCACACCTCCCTCTCATCTCACTACAAATCCCGTCACCACCACAACTCTCCCGTCATAGACCCACTAGTCCCGTCACCAATGGTAAGTATTGTTATCTTCCTTTTGTACACATCGTTCTGACACATAAAATAACCCTGTTAAGCCTATTAGCTAATTGAACATTTGTTTCGAGATATCCTCTTGTAAATTATGTCAGTTTCTTGTTAAATTTAGATAGTTAATTGGTTAAAAAATTTAAGAAACCCTGTTAAGCCTGTTACCACATGAACATGGAACCATAATTTAGCTAGTTAATTTCTTATTTTTCCTTGACCAAAACATCCCTTTAGGAACTGTTTCATTAAACTTTATTCAATTCTTAGCATAATTCAATACGACATTCAATCTTTGAGCTATCCTCATTACTTGGAATGTCTTTTTTAACTTTTAAGATCATCAATTGAAGTTTGATGTTGTCTTGTATAATCTTCAATAACTTGGACTGTCTTTTTAACATGCCTGCAGGGACTACATTTATAAACATTGCTGCTCGGATAAGTGGGACACATTTATAAACATGGACAAGTCTTGGATAGGAACTAATGGGACCAACAAATCTTATGTTGATGGAGTAGAAGCGTTTATTGATTATGCAGTACACAACTTGCGGAAGATGGGGAACATCGACCCACGAGTTAAGAAAAATGATCTTTCAATGCCATGTCCGTGTACATATTTTTTAAACCACATAGAGCATCAAGTGAGAAAGTGCAGTTCCATTTATTCAGCAATGGGTTTGATCTAAGCTACCTAAACTAGACTAAACATGGAGAGAAGGATGAGTCATCAATAAGTACCGAAACACCTGTTAACGCTACAACAGAGTTTGTTGACGACACGGATTTTGCTTCAGATATTCCAACAGATGCCCCAGCAACAGTAGAAATGGTTAATGCTACACAATATAATTTTGATGAGGATGATCTTGTCAAGTTTCAACAATTATTATTAGACGCAGAGAAGCCTCTTTACGCAGGATGTCCTGACTTCACAAAGATGTCCGCAATAGTTAAACTACTCAACTTGAAGGGTAAGTACGGTTGTTCTGATAAGTTCTTTACTGAATTACTAGGATTGTTAAAGAAGATGCTGCCTGCTGGTAATGAAATGGTGGAAAAAACTTATCAAGCCAAAAAATATTTGAAATTGATGGGATCAGGATACAAAAAGATACATGTATGTATCAACAAATGCCTTCTTTACTGGAAGGGTGACAAGGATTTGACTGCGTGTCGAACTTGTGGGATATCAAGATGGAAGGTGGATAATAAGACTAAGAAAGTGTACGAAAACATTCCAGCAAAGGTAATGTGGTACTTTCCAATTATACCAAGACTGCAACGACTATTTAAGCTAGAAAGTATTTCAGAGGATTTAAGATGGCACGCGACATGGAGGATAACCAATGGTGTGTTACGTCACCCCGCAGATTCAAAGGCATGGCGTACCATAGATGAAAAATTCCCCGAAATTGCTGAAGATCCAAGAAATCTACGGCTAGGAATATCGGCTGATGGGGTTGACGTCAACTCAGGAAATAGGCATCACAGTGTATGGCCAGTTTTAGCGGTGATATACAACCTTCCTCCATGGTTGTGTATGAAAGAAAGTTTATCATGCTTTCGGTATTAATATCGGGATACCCGGGAAATGATATCGATGTTTTTTTAGAACCGTTAGTTGATGATCTGCAAACCTTATTCGATACAGGGGTTGATACATATGATGCATCCACAAAAGATAACTTTAATCTACGTGCCGTTGTGTTATGGACAATAAATGATTACCCTGCACTTGGTACATTATGTGGCTGCCCGTACAGTGGATTCAAAGGTTGTGTAGTATGTGGGAAAGATACAAATTGTGTTAGACTTTCTGCCTCATCTAAGGAAAGTTATGTTGGTCACAGACGATATCTACCATATGACCATCTGTTCAGAAGGCAAAGGAAGGCATTTAATGGACAACAAGAATTTCTCCCCGCTCCAAACCCAATGACTGGTGAAGAAATATACAACGAGGTACAACATATTGAAAATAAGTGGGGAAAAGGAAAACGAACAAACAATAATGCATCAGAAAACCAAGAAGATACGAGAGGTAGAGGTGGGAAGATTCAAAAGCAGAAAAGAAACATAACAGAAGTAGAGGGTAGTTCAAGCCAAGTAAATGGACAAAAAGGTTCGTATTGGAAGAAATTCAACATTTGGTATCGAAAACTTAGGTATTGGAGGCATAATTCTATTCCACATTGTATTGATTTTATGCATGTAGAAAAGAATGTTGCTGAGAGTCTCGTCGGAACTTTGCTACATGTTCCAAGAAAGATGAAAGATGGACTGAATGCTCGATTGGATCTGGCTGAGTTGGGGGTAAAACAAGAGTTGTTTGCTATGCAAGAACAAGACAAAACAACACTACCTCCAGCAGGTTACACATTAACGAATGCTGAAAAAGATATTTTTTGTGAAACTTTACACAACATCAGGGTACCACAAGGCTATTGTTCAAATTTCTCTTCTTTGGTCAGCCTAAAGGATAGGAAGCTCATTGGCCTAAAATCGCATGACTATCACATGCTAATGCAAGAGTTTCTGCCAATTGCAATACGTTCAATCATGCACCCACCCACACAATATGCTATTATCAGGTTTTTCTTTTTCTTTAAATCAATATGTTGCAAAGAAATAATATTGCAAGAACTAGATAATATGCAAGCAGAACTGGTAGTGACACTGTGCCTACTCGAGAAGTTCTTTCCTCCATCATTCTTTGATATTATGATACATTTGACTGTGCACCTAACTAGGGAGGTAAAATTATGCGGTCCCATATGCTTTCGGTGGATGTATCCATTCGAAAGATGTATGAAGGTTATTAAAGGACATGTGTGGAACAGAAATAGACTAGAAGGATGCATTACTGAGGAGACTATTGCGGAAGAAACAATAGAGTTTTTTAGGGAATATCATAAATCCATGAAAAATGTTGGTATCCCACCTGATAAACATGAAACAGATGAAAATGAGGAAGGAAAGCCATTGTCGGCCGGCAAATCAACTGAAGTTTCTGCGGAATCTTTCAGAAAGCACATTTGTATGTAATAAATAATACAGATGAAATTGTACCATATATCGAGTAAGTCTTACTAACACATGTCTATTTCGTTACTGAAAATTAAATGATGTATCAAATATAATAATCAAACACGTTGTTTCAGGCGACACAAGCAAGTTTTGAAAGCAGAAAACCCGGGTAAACGAATAGCATTTCTGGAGAATGAGCACAACAAATCTTTTGCCAAGTGGTTACGCAAAGAAGTAATTAATCTTATGTTACTCAACATACCCTTTCTAAACCTTATTTCTCAGCTCATTTTGATTTGAAAATTGGTGTACTTATTCTTTTGAGCTAATATATACTTCTAATGAAATTCAGGTTGAGAGAGAGTTACAAATCGACAAAGAAAGTGTATCAAAAACTGTAAGGTGGATATCCTATGGACCATGCGCCACCGTAGTGAAATACGATGCATATCACATCAATGGGTATACTTTTCGTACGAAAGATCATGAAGGCAAAGTTTACCAGAACAGTGGGGTTAGTGTTGAGGCATTAGATATCCACATGTCTAAAGAAGTTGCAACCACAAGAAAAGCATATTATTATGGGGTTTTACAGGAGATATGGGAACTAGATTACCGTTACATGCAAATTCCTCTTTTCAAATGTGATTGGGTTAATCACAAAGCTGGTGGTGTGAAACGCGATACTACTCTTGGGTATACATTGGTTGACCTGAATAGTTTAGGCCACAAGGTTGATCCGTTCATATTAGCCGCACAAGCACGACAAGTGTTTTATGTGAAAGACCAGGTAGATAAAAAATTGTCTATTGTGTTTAAGACACCTCCCAAGAATTACAAAGATAAGTATGACGAAGCCGATGAGGAATTTAGTACCGTCATTCACCAGCACAATGATAACATATTGCCACGTGTGGATCGACGTGACTTGGGTAACGAATCACGAACTGACTACTATCGAACCGACTGTGGAGGTGTTGTTATACGAAAGTCCAAGTGAACCATGTTATGGTCAAGTTGTCACACTCTACCTTTATCATATTTCACTCTTTTAAAGCATATAAACATTTGATTTTTTGTACTTTTTTAAGAATTTATGTTTATAATACAAGACTTAATATTAGTTAAATCTGTTAGGTATATTTTTTTGTTTAAGGATATGTTGATAAGAAAGAATTCTCACAGATTGGAGATGTATGGAAGCTGTGCTAGTTGATGTGCTATAGTACAGAGTTAATTCTGGTGATGTCATTTTTAAGTCTGTTTGACCATTCTTTAGTCTGGTAGTGCAAAAAATAAAAAACGATTTTTACTGTTTAAATAGTACCGTTACCTAATTTTAGATGGTCAGAAGTATTTATATGGATAATTTTTATTTTTAGAATTCATATTTATCCTTTAATTACTTTATCCTAATCTTTAAAAGTTTAATTATTTTATTTCGATCAAGTCTCCTCACCAGCACTAAACCCTAATTGCCCTGCACTACCAGTAATTCAATTAACATAAAAGATGGCACAATTAAAGTTTGTAGACAAGCACAATCAAGTGGGATTTCTCAAAAAGCCTGCAGATAGTGGACTTTCTAAAGGGTAGTCATATCAGGTATGCCCTTACTCATAATCCAACTATCTATGATTCCCTAGTCAAACAGTTCTGGCAGACTGCTACTGCTAGAACTATTGTTGATGGGATACTAGAGTTAAATGCAACTATTGATACGTTAGAGTATTCAATCACTGAGGAATCAGACAGAAGCAAGCTTCAATTGGCTGATGCCTCAGGGATTTCAATGTTGGCAAATCATGACCTCTTTCAGGGATTGGAAAAGATTGGATATCCAACTGATGGAACATTCACTTTTTGGAAGAGTCATTTTACGCCACAATGGCGTTTCCTTGTGCATCATATTTTACATTGTATGAGCTATAAAAGTGGTGGATGAGATCAATTTGGAAGCAATATTGCTTCTGCATTGGTCTGTCTCTCCACTGGCAGACTCTTCAATTTTTCAAAAATGATTTTTGATGCCATGGTTCCTAATTCCAAGAATAAGAAAAAGTTTTTGATGTACCCAAGATTTTTGCAAATGATCTTAAATGTTGAAACAACAAGCAAACATCCTTACATTGCCCTCCCTTTCACAAAAAAGATATTTGGTAATATGAAAAGGGGTTTTGAAGGGGCACACAAGCCATTTTTGTTTGTTATGTTGCCTTCTGTTGCTACTGACCCTGAAGGTACATCTACATCTGTTCCATCTCCTACTGCTACATCAGAAGCTCAGGCTCAACCTACATCTGAACCTGAAAAAACAGAGTTTCAACAGAGGACACCAACACCCCCACCACCTTCACCTTCAGTCCATAAGGAAGAACCACCAGTGATTCCTCAACCACAACCTCCAACACCTACTACTACAGCAGAACCCAGTTCCTTATCTATGGAAGATCTACTTCAACTGGTTCCACAACTGATTTCAAGGGTTGATGAGTTGGAGAAAAAATTGAAGAAGACCAAGAAGTCACTGGGGACTACTCACAAAAGTGTTAAGAAATTGGAGGGGAAATTCAAACAGACGGGGATAGACATTACAGACTCAGAAGGTGAGGAATCTTATGAGGAAACTCAAATTAGTCCTCAAGGATTGGAAGCAGCTGAAATCTTGGTTAAGAATTTCAGTCACAAGAAATCCTTTAAGAAGAGACTGGATAAAGAAGCTGCAAGTTCTAGTAGAGTGGATAAGTCTGGTGACTTTACTAACGATAAGTCTGGTGGTGCTGAAATTAAATCTGCTTTTGATGAAGATTTTAATACTGGCTTTGATGCTGAAGTTAATACAAGTACTGAACATATTAATCCTGGTAGTGATCCAGGTAGTACTGGTGAGGAGTTTGTGCATAGGGAAGGCAAAGGAATAGTGCAAGAATCTTCTGAGCCAGTGAAGACCAAAAAGCAACTCGCAGAAGAGGAAGCTAGCTTTGCTGAGATTGCTAGGATTCAAGCAGAGGATGCGGCTGAAGAAGCTAAACGTGCAGAACAAACAAGGGATGATGAGCTGATTGCCAAAAGTCTGCAGGAGGAACCACAATTAACTGAAGAACAAATGAAAAGGAAAGCTGAAGTTCTGGAATCTGCCAAATTCTACACTGATGAAGACTGGGATACTATAAATGCCAGATTATTAGTAAACAGAGATATCCTTCCTGATATTGGCGGAGAAGACTATGCAAGTAAATTGGTTGAGATGATTAATGAGAAGAAGAGGCTTATCAGAGAGCAGAGACAAAGAGAAAGGATGAACAGATCCTTGACCAAAGCTGAGCAAAGGGATTATATGATCCACTATGTCAAAATTCAAGGGAATCCTACCTGGAAGTTGAGCCAGTTAAGGAAATTGAAGAATGATGAACTAAAAGCAGAATTTGAAAAAGTAGTGTACCAAAATAAAATTTTTTTTCCAATGGATTCAGAGTTGGAAGCTTCAACGCTTAAAAGGAAGGGTTACAATCTTCAACCAAAGGATGCTAAGAAGCACAAGATTGCAGAGACTGAAAAGGTTGCTGAAGCTGAAAAACTTGGTGATAAGCCAAAAACTGTAAAGAAAGAGGAGGAAGCTGAGGTTAAGCAACCAGTTTTGAATATGACAAGGAAGAAATCCACTGGAAAGAAAGGAGTGAAAAAGGATAAGACAAATGTTAAGAAGGAAGTGGAAGAGTACATGAAGGATAAGGTTGATGAACCGTCATCAGAAGATTTTACCATGGGCTCCATTCCTACAGGTTCAGCACTTCCTGCTAAGATTACAAAGGTTCAGATCATCAAAAATGGGAAAAAGGTAGTTTACCTGATAGTAAGGGAAAATCACACAGACACTATATATGTGAACTTTCCTGGTTTATTCAGTGATTTGTCCAGGGATGATTTGAAGACCATGTACCAGCTGATGATGGAGAAGCATGGTGACGAGAGACTTGAAGAGGAATATGAAAGAGTCCTCTGGGGTGACTTGAAGACCATGTTTGAGACACCAGATGCTGATGATGAAATGTGGAAGCTGGCCTGTCAAGAACAAGTGATCAGGTGGAGATATTTCCACACTTGTCAGGTGCACTGTTTGGAATTAGAAACTGCAATTCTTTATATGCTTACAGAAGTGGAGTATCCACTTCCAAACAGTATTTGCAGGGCTATGCTTGAGAAGAAGCTTTTTGGTGAAAGAAAGGATGATGCATGCTATCAGCTTTTGAGGTTAATTGAATCAAAAGCTCAACAACAATAATAATGGTAGTATAACAGTTAAGTCTGGTAGTATTCGTAGTTAGTTCTGTTTATGAAAAACATAATAGTTTATTAGAGTTTAGGGAAGGCATATGTACGCGTAGAGATATCTTAGGAAGAGATATCTATATCCTTCTACACGTTTTGTATACTAGGTTTCCTAAGTGTATAAAGGAACCCTAAAGTATAGTGAAATGAACTTGTACTTAGACGAATAGAAATATTAATAAAATAAGTTTATTAGTGAAATAGTATTTGTGTTCTTCTTGCTTGTTGTTAAGATTTCGCATTAACAATCAAGTACTCATTGTTAAAGAGTTCTTCATATATATAATTAGTTTGGATTTATCCAAGTTTAGTATATTGTGGTGTTGCACAAGTGTTAATGTGTGTGCATATCAATGTGACTATAAAAGCCATCACCTACAAACCCACATTGTCATTAACAGCACAATAAATGCAACAAACTTGACCATATGGTGTTTAAAGTGAAGAAACGTGTATTTTTTTGTGACTATTGATTATCCAATGGCCACATCAAATTTATGTTTGTGTGGCCTTTTCTAACATTTAGTCACACAAAGAATGTTTGTTTTGGGTATTTAGTCACATACAATTTATCATAAAGTGGCTAAAAGTGTTAATAAGTGTGACCATATGGTGTTTCAAGTGAAAAAATGTGTGTTTTGTGTGACTATTGATCATCCAATGGCCACATTAAATTTATGTTTGTGTGGCCTTTTCTAACATTTAGTCACACAAAGAATGTTTGTTTTGAGTATTTAGTCACATACAATTAATCATAAAGTGGCTAAAAGTGTTAATAAGTGTGACCATATGGTGTTTAAAGTGAAGAAACGTGTATTTTGAGTGACTATTGATCATCCAATGGCCACATATTAAGTTACGTGACCATATGTACTGGATTTTGGCTACACTTAAATAATATGTGTGACAAAACGTTTAGTGTGACCATATATGGCATTTGGTCACGGTGTTAGTAGCAAATGTGACTTTATAGATTAGCTTTTGGCAAGCTAACACAAACTAAACTTTAAACACACATATTAACTTACGTGAACATATGTACTGGATTTTGGCTACACTTAACGAATGTGTGACAAAACATTTAGTGTGACCATATATGGCTTTTGGTCACAGTTTTCAAGTGTGTGACATATATTTATCACTGTTTATATGTATATCGTGACTAATGTTGCAACCTCACTTTTCATTTGTCACTCGTTTCAATTTCAGATGTAGCTAAAGAGTTGGCAAAACATATCAGTCACCCTTAAATAATGTGTGACAAAACTTTACTCTATGATTTAGACACACAAAAAATTACTTCATGTGACTAACGCATCAAGGTTACTTGTATTTGTCACGCGTTCCAAATTCATATGTGGCTAAATGATCTGAAACATAATCACCAGATACCTTTAGCCACACAACGTTCAATTGTGTGGCGATACAGTTCTAATGGTCACACAATCAAAATTTTCATGTGTGACTAATTAGTACATGTTGTCAATTTTCGTACCTTCAGCCACACAAATATGCGAATGTGTGGCTGTTCCATTTCGACCATGCGTGACCAAATCCCGTTTTTGTACTAGTGTCACAGGCAGTACTTGTACTGATCAACGGGGAACCGTGGGCCATGTACCTCAATTCAATGAAAGTGATCAAAGACACTTTCGTGTGTTTTATTGCTAACTGTTGTTTGCAGGTACATTTGGATGGTTGCAGCTGATTAGAATTGAGAAGTCAATCCAAAGCCGCATGCTCACATCATCCACACTTAATTGAAGAAATCATGACTAGTGCATATCTACATAACATGGCTCTGATATTCTTATACTATGCTTCTGCTACGCTGCTGCAAATATCATGAACCAGTAAAGCTTCCGCTACTCTGATGGAAAGATGTCATGATCCAGAAATTGTGAGCATGTCGGTCCAAAAGTCACAACATCGCATGAAGGCAACACTACAAAGGGTGATCCAGAGATTTACTGTGGCTGATGATCTCAAAGAAAGCTTGAAGATCATCAAAGATGTGGATCAGTTCAAAGGCCTCCACTTAAAGTACAAAGTTATCGGACTTTAAAGAATCACTGCTAAAGCACAAAGATGCAGATGTTGAAGAATTAATGTCTACGAGCTCAAGACTGAAGATTAAATAAAAAGCTAGGATTTGAAATGTAAAACATGGGGTGACCTCCCTTAGGGGGAGATTATCAGGAATTAGAAATTCCATAGTGAAGTATCGGTCACCCCAAATATTATATAGCCTAAGTTAGCTCGTATACATATCGTTATTTATGTTATTTGTTAGTTTATTAGTTAGTTATTAGCGTAGAATAGTTTTGAGTAACACCGTGGAGGAAGGACGGGTCTTTACCCACTGTATGCCTGATCCACAGCCCGTCAGGAGGGCGTTTAGTTTGTTACTATAAATACCCTTCCCACTAAGGGAAGGGTGGTGCTTCTTTCATAATCTAACATTTTCCTTTTGATTATTTCTCTCACTAGAACACCCTCTCCTCTCTTCATCTCTTTAACAATGGCATACTTGTATAATCATAATCCTAGACCACCCGAATCATCTAAACAACATAAAATATATGATCCTACATAAACAACAAGATCATACTAACACACCTTGGGTTATCACACCAATTCCTAAGTCCTCTTCTGATGCTGGTCCCCTACACAATGTTGCACAAATTAATGGTTGATAAGGATTTAAAAGGTACCTTTTTGAGGGGTCATTTAAGCCTTTAATTGATCACTTTTTTATCCGTTATTACTTAATTTCATTCCTTTTCACTTTTTAGGTCTCTTGAAGGCAAATTGCTGGAATGACACTTATTCGGACGAAAAGGCGCGAATATACGAAGAAAATGGCCAAAGTCAAGAATCGAGACACTCAATCTGCTGAATTGAAAGGGGATGACGTCAGGTATTATTTGTGACGCCGTCGCGACACATCTTGTGATGACTCAGAGAGCAAATTGAGATTTTTCAAGTGACGGCATCAGGTTTAAAAGTGTAGGGCGTCGCAGCTCAGACGACCTAGATTTGGATCAAGACGGGGTCAGAGACTGAAGGCGACGGCGTCACGGGCATAAGGTGACGCCGTCACAGAGTTGATGTGGCCAAGACGAAATCTTAATAGCGGCAACCCGACGGCGTCACAATTAAAGAGTGACGCCGTCGCAATTTGTAACACTATATATAGAATCCGAATTTTTCAGTTTTTAGAGAGGTAGTTTTGTGGAGTAAAACCCTAAACCGAACCAAGGCTGTCTTGTACAGTATTTTAGGGTTCCATACCCTATTTTACATCAAGATAAGTGTTTTACTTCATTGATTCAATTATGTCTTCAATTGATTGTGTGTATGCTTGCTTGTTCTCCATGTCCGGCTAATTTACTTGTGTGTTTGCTTAGGTAATATGAAACCTAGTTATTGAATATTGATTGGTTGTCTCTTATCTTAATTGTGATTGACCTAGTATTGCGATAGGTCATTCGTTGTGCTATTAATGCTTGATTAATCTTTGTTGAACCTTAGCATATAGTTACTAGTGGAATTGTAGGCTAAACATCCAAAGAATACCTTAGTGTTAAGTTTATGAATCCTAGAGATTTTGTAGTCATTAACCCTTGGTAGCTTCAAAGAGTTAGGGATAAACGCATACCCTACGACCTTAGAAACACAACGCGTTAAGAATAAGGACGTGACAATTCAACCATCAATAGGAGATAACTAGGGAGTAATAAAATCTAAGTGAATACATTTTAACTATCATACGAGCACACAACAATAGACATCGACTACCCTTAGCTTAGTTAATTAGATAATTAGATAAGTAGAGTAATCGGTAGAAATACCAACCCCCAAATCCAAACCCCGAGATTCGTACCTTTCCATTTTCTGAAAAATATAAAAAAGGTAAAAAAATAATCTTCCTCAACCCCAACCTTAGCGTAGTAACTTCTCACTAGCATTCATATTCCCCTAGAGAACGATATCAATACCCGTGGCTTACCCTAATACTACACTAGAACGATTAGGTTCACTGCCTAGGGTGTTGAAAAACTTGCTCGACGAAAAGGAAGTTCCTTTGACCCCGAACGCGCTGCGTAAGCGTATCAAGTTTTTGGCGCCGCTGCCGGGGAATAGAATAGCTAGTTAGGAGTCCACCTCATTTAGGTTTCCTTGCTTGATTCCTATCAAGTAAGTCTTTTTTCCCATTTTTAGCTTCCTCGTAGTCTATCCCCCTTCTTCGTGACCTTTGTTAGTAATCCCATCACTTTTCATCATGGAAGGTGATAATCAACCACCACTCATCAACCCACCACCAAATGACCCGCCAAGAGGCCGTACTCTTGGTGAATACTCAAGACCAAGCCACCTAGTCTATTGAAACACCATTGAGCTTCCCGACCAAGCCCAAACTACGACCCTGCGATTCGACACCATCGGTTGGTGCAAAACGGATGTGCATTCCATGGGCTTCGTTCCGAAGATCCTAATCAGCATCTTAAGGATTTCCTTAAAATTGTCGATTCCATCGACCTCGATGCTACTCGGGAGACCACGCGCTTGCGTCTCTTCCAATTCTCTCTACGGGACTAAGCTAGTAATTGGCTTGAGCGACTTCCCGCCGTCTCCATCTCAAGTTGGGATGATCTCACCTCTTGTTTCCTTGCTTAATTTTTCCCACCGGGGAGAACTACTAAGCTTAGGAATGATATCTTGATGTTCCAACAACGTCAAGGTGAATCTCTCTACGAAGCATGGACTCGATTCAAGGACTTACTCCATAGAGTCCCTCATCACGGCATTGATCTGTGGCTTCAAGTACAAATCTTCTACGATCATGTCAACTTCCCCACTAAGCGATCCATTGACCAAGCGTTCGGTGGAAAACTTAGTGATCTCACCGTCGAAGAATCGTGAGGTATAATAGAGGACCTTGCTCTCTATGACAACGAAAGTTGGAATGACCCCCGTGAGTTGCCCAAAACCGTAAAGGCAATCTCCTTGCCTCCCCTTGACTCACAATCTTCTGACCGTAGGATGCTCGAGCTTGAAGATCAAGTTAAATTCCTAATGAGCTCCTACGAAAATCCTAAGTCTTCACGCCAAGTGAACAAAGTCTCTTCCTTGTGTAAGCCATGTAGTGTTCCTCATAACACTCGTGCTTGCACAAGACTCCTCGAACAAGCTTCTGTTGACTACGCATCCTCACGTACCAATGGAACGGGAGGAAGATTCCCTACAACACATGGACCTAGGACTTTCAATGACGCCCGAGAAGCATAGAAGGGAAAGCCCGACTTTTATTAGGGACAAACCAAAGAATTCACATCTAATTATTTCTCATGGCCCCCATCTCATGGCCCTAACCAACAAAACATAGAAGGGATGTTGCAACACCAAGTCACATTCCAAGAAGCTCAAATAGCTAAGCTCTCGGACCGTTTTAACCAACAACAAGCCGAGATGGATAGGAAGATAGATAACCTTTTGAAAGCCATGACCAATAGTGATAGGAAGGTTAATGCTATCTCAACTCCCGAAGCTTTCGGTGTAGAAATTAAGGACCCAAGTAAGTTAGCTAAGCACGTTCAATTCGTCAATACCATCACCTTAGTGAAACCTAATAGAACGAATGACGAAGCGAACCATGAAACGGTACTTGAGGTTAGTGAAACACCTAGGAATGAAACAACCAAGGAAGTAGATGAAGTAGGCAATGACTATTTCAATGAGTTTCCTACGGAAGAAGAACTCTCTCGCCACCCACACTTAGTACGTGACCTCCGTCACATGTATGTTAGGAGAAGACCTAGGATCAAGTTTGGGAACCCTTGGAATCTTAACATACCATGTTGCATAGGACACCTTTTCGTGGTGAAGGTCTACATTGATCGCAAGTCCCCGATAAATATCATGACTAGCACCTACTATAATTGGGTAATGAAGAAGCCTATCCCAACTAGGCAAGATCCCGATAATCCTAGGGTTAGTTGCAATTTTCTTGGTAGAATTAAGGGATTGCCCGTTTATGTAGGAAGTTTTACTTTTCCTACGGATTTCATAGTTGTGAACGATATTAGTACGGCCATAGATCCTAGCTTCTCCCACGTTATTCTAGGAAAGCCTTTCATAGAAAACACCGGGATGACTTATGATCCATCATTAGGAATAGTGAGATTCAAGGATGAGACCGATGATGTAGCTTACCAAATGCCGTTTAAGATTGAGAAGTTTTCATGACTTTCCAATGATGAAAAGGAACTTAAACTATCGGTCTACTAAAAGAATGAGGAGGATAAGGAGAAGGGAGTAGATTATGTAATGGCTAAGATTTTCGTGTTCTATAAGGATTGCTTAAACCTAGGACCATAATATAGAACTGAGTGGGGAGAGGACGGCCTCTTAGAAAGGTGCATCATAGGGAACTTCTACAACATGGAATCCCCCAATAGAGACCGACATGAGGTAGAATGTGACAGTAATGAAGTCACGTAGGGGCACGACTTCGAGTCTAGATACAAGACTCATAAATAAAGAAAAGCGCTTTGTGGGAGGCAAACCATTCTTAATTGTTTGCTTGTTTGTGTGTCGTATATCTTTTATTGATTGTTTAATCCTCATGTTTAAATTTGTAAAAATACTTTATTTTGTCATTAACCTCGTCCTAATTACATATAAAGGTATTTTACATAAAGGATAAGTGTAGGGAGGATTACATACGTTTTCAAAAGAAACGTGAACATGAGAATTACAATAATTTAAAAGATATACATGTGTGTTTATTGGAGTCAAATGCTTGTATCGAGTCATAATGGATGCTTTGCAGGAAATTTTTCCAGATTCTAAAGATAAAAATTTTCCAGAATTGTTTCCAGAAAATCGCAGACCAGTTTCTGTCAGGATAACCTGACGGCGTTAGGATCGCAACCTGACGGCGTCAAGAGGAGTAGAAACAGCTTACTACTTTTTCTCGTTTTCTGAGTTGCTTATAAATTTTTGGAATTTTCCAGGTCTTAATTTTCCAGAAAATCTGTAAACATCCATTACACAAGCATTATATCCTAGTTTAGTAGAGTCATATATATATATATATATATATATATATATATATATATATATATATATATATATTGTTACCGCCGATTTTACGCGAAGGTTTCATTTGTTTTCTTCAATTGTGCAGGTTTTATTTATCAAGAAGAAGATACATAAGATTGGATGGAGCTTTTCACGCATACATTCTTTTTGGAAAGGATTTAACCACTACTTCACACGGATCCTACCGAGCTAATAAGGGGAGTACTAGTTTCTTTCGTTTTTAATTACCTTCCATTATCATAACTTTGATACTTTCGGGGAACATTGGGGACAATGTTCAGTTTAAGTGTAGGGAGGGAAAATAAAACGGGAACTTTGAAACTATGCTTATCCTTCACTATTTGCTTTGTCCAATTTCATTTGTGTAATAACCCATTAGAAATATCGGTTAGGGTAATTTTTGCACCAAATTTAAAATTTTTCATAACATATAGGAGTGGGCCATTAGTCTTAATTAAGCGTCTCATGGATAGGAAGTTATATGACTAGCACAAAAACCCTTTACCACTTAAATTCCACCCAAAATGTGAGGATCGCCCTTAGATTTGTAGGAATTAAAGCATTCATCTTTAATGCTTAGAGTGTGAACCGGTAGTATAATAGATTCTAGAACTTGTTTTGTGATGCATTCCGAGATCGCTAGTAAGACTACACTTGTGTAGTTAGGAATAACTAAATGATAAGAGGCATTAGGATAACCCTTGTTTGATACCCGTAATATAATTACTTCTTCCTCATCGGTTAAGTAATTCCCCCACACCCTTTCGTTGTACTCATCTTTAGTACACGATACCCCTAGTTAACCCCTCAGAGCCTATCCTTTTCGCGGTTCTCGTGATGTTTCGGTCTTCGGGAATATCAATGAAGAGCATTGTTTACAATCCACCCCCAAATGTACACCAAAATTGCCTTAGCCTACCTTGTATGCACTCACTTTTAGTGCATTATTGTTATCATACTAAACCCTTAGTTCAATTATCTAGTTGCTTGCATAAGTTGCTAAGTCGAGTCATATCCTTTGTACACAGTTTTGGGACGATTGAGACTCATGGGAAAAGTTAAATTTTATGAAATGACGGGAAGGGGACGTTAAATTCAAATTCCCTTTATTTGCGTAATAATGTACTCCAAGTGTTTTGATCTTTTCAATTCAAGTCAAATTAGTGTTAGAGTAATAAAAACTCAAGTGTAGGGATGTGCCTATAAATCCCTATCCTTTGGATGTTATCGTAGAGGATGGTAGAGTAAAAGTGTACGAAAAAAAAAAAAAAAAACTCGAAAAAAATGAAAAAAGAGAAAAAGAAAAAAATAGAGTGTGAAAAAAAAAACATACGGGCTACCATCCTACATCTATCTTTAAATTTATGTTTGTTTATTTCAATTTATCTAGAGTTTAGAGTGTCGAGTCTTGGCTTAGCAACGCCATTCTTCGCATGCTTGTAACATAAAGATTTTTGACTTGCCACCACTAAATCACCTATCACACCAAACCCTTTGTTTCCCTACCGTAAGCCTAACGTTACAACCCTTTAAAAGACCTCTTGGATAGTTTTTCCTAGGTGCTTACGCCAAAGCGATGGAGGTTTGATCTAGTCTCAAGCCTATGGTAATCTATGTACTAGGACCGGTTAATGAGTGTTTATCTTCCATTTCCAACTTGTTATATTTCATATACACCCGAGAGATATGAGTATCCAAACACCCCATGTGAGGTGCTAGTATGTAATTTCCGTGCTTGTTATGACTTTTGCGGGGCTTATATGTGTTGTGAATCATTCTAAACTAATGCTTCATGACCCCTAACTTATAAATTAATTGGCTAAAAGCACATTTGCTTGAGGACAAGCAAATACCAAGTATAGGTATATTTGATAAGGATTGAAAAGGTACCTTTTTGAGGGGTCATTTAAGCCCTTAATTGATCACTTTTGTATGCGTTATTACTTAATTTCATTCCTTTCTCACTTTTTAGGTCTCTTGAAGGCAAATTGCTGGAATGACACTTATTCGGACGAAAAGGCGCGAATATACGATAAAATGGCCAAATTCAGGAATCCAGACACTCAATCTGCTGAATTGAAAGGGGACGGTGTTAGGACTTATTTGTGACGCCGTCACGACACATCTTGTGACGACTCATAGAGCAAATTGACATTTTTCAAGTGACGGCATCCGGTTTAAAAGAGTAGGGCGTCGCAGCTCAGACGGCCTAGATTTGGATCCAGACGGCGTCAGAGACTGAAGGCGACGGCGTTACGAGCATAAGGTGATGCCGTCACAGAGTTGACGTGGCCAAGACGAAACCCCAATGGCGGCAATCCGACGGCGTCACAATTAAAGAGTGACGCCGTCGCAATTTGTAACACTATATATAGAATCCGAATTTTTTAGTTTTTAGAGAGGTAGTTTTGTGGAGTAAAAACCTAAACCGAACCAAAGCTATCTTGTATAATATTTTAGGGTTCCATACCCTATTTTACATCAAGATAAGTGTTTTACTTCATTCATTCAATTATGTCTTCAATTGATTGTGTGTATGCTTGCATGTTCTCCATGTTTGGCTAATTTACTTGTGTGTTTGCTTAGGTAATATGAAACCTAGTTATTGAACATTGATTGGTTGTCTCTTATCTTAATTGTGATTGACCTAGTATTGCGATAGGTCATTCGTTGTGCTATTAATGCTTGATTAATATTTGTTGAACCTTAGCATATAGTTACTAGTGGAATTATAGGCTAAACATCCAAAGAATACCTTAGTGTTAAGTTTATGAATCCTAGAGATTTCGTTGTCATTAACCTTTGTTAGCTTCAAAGAGTTAGGGATAAACGCATACCCTACAACCTTAGAAACACAACGCGTTAATAATAAGGACGTGACAATTCAACCATCAATAGGAGATAACTAGGGAGTACTAAAATCTAAGTAAATACATTTTTAACTATCATACGAGCACACAACAATAGATATAGACTACCCTTAGCTTAGTTAATTAGATAAGTAGATAAGTAGAGTAATCGGTAGAAATACCAACCCCCAAATCCAAACCCCGAGATTCGTACCTTTCCATTTTCTAAAAAATATAAAAAGGTAAAAAAATTATCTTCCTTAACCCCAACCTTAGCGTAGTAACTTCTCACTAGCAACGATTAGGTTCACTACCCAGGGTGTTGAAAAACTTGCTCGACGAAAAGGAAGTTCCTTTGACCCCGAACGCGCTACGTAAGCGTATCAATGGTCCTTTACCTTCCTTCAGTGAAATTAAACCATTAGCCGAAAGATGTCAAATTCTGAAATATTTTGATACTTTTATGTCAGACATAAAACTTTTGGAACAAGAAATTGAAGTTAATTCTGAAATAAAAGCTGAAAATTTTCAATCGCCATATGCGAGAAATAAAAGAGACATTTTTCAGAAAAGACTTTTACCCCATGTCCGAAATTTACGTATGTGTGCAATATATTGGGAAAGGGATCTTCAGAAGGAGATTGGACTTATGAAAACATTTTTCGAGAAAACAGAAACATCGATTTTAATTACTAATCAGAAAAAGAAAATTTTGAGAAATCATGTTGATCGACTCTTGGAAGAAGTTATTTGTGCTGATACCATAAATGTTGTGTTGTTACTTACTGTCTCATATGCATTTGATTATATTGTTGTTGATTCTGTTGATAATGTTGAGAATACTGATAATGTGTCTCAAATCAAGTCTTTGAAAGCTGAAAATGAACGATTGTCAAATGAACTTTCAACTGTAAGACGTCATCTTCTTTGGTGTCAAAATGATTGTAATAATCGTGAACTTGCTTTACAAAAGAAAATCCAACAGTCGTGTGCTAAACATTTTGAACCAATACTCGAACAACTGGACGATGAGAACGTGTCTTTAAAATGTCAAAATATGAACAAGAAATTGCCAAAGTCAAAACTGAATATGGTGTCATATTTGATTTTCTCAAAAAGACTCGGGCTAAAGCGTCACAAGAACTTGACAATCATCTTGCATACACTAAGGAGGTCCTAAACTTTAGTGGAAACATTCGTTCTGAACACCAAGATTTGAAACACACTATCATTGAGTAAAAAGAAAAGTTGGAGAAATTTAGGACAGATAAGTATAGTAACACACATGTTCTTGCACCTGGAAAGTTTAAAATTGACAGTAGGAAGCCCACTAACACAACACAAAATACTATTGTGATTCCTTCCACTGATACATGAGTAGTTGCCTCTTTTCCCAGCGTTAGCACTTCACAGATTAGAAAGAGTCAAAAGAAGAATAGGAAGTTGCATCGTAAGAAAAGATCAGTAAAGAAATCTGCGGTAGAAGATCACTTTAGGACTTTGAATAAGACTCATGTTGCTCCCTTAGATATTGCGTTACCTAAATGTAATGATCAAAGTGATGTAACGAATGCTAAACAGTTAAGTACTTTTGATGTCTCCTTAAGTGCTTTCTGATTGTCATGATAAATGTGTTGCTAAATCTATCTTGTCTCATTATAAGAAACCTAAGAATGGCATTATCTCTAGGCCTACTAATCCTTCTAAGTCTGTCATAGGTAAGCCGCCTTCTTTAGTTTCTAAGAAATTCATTGATGTACCCGTAACTCCAGCATCACCTCCTAGGAAGTTAGTATCATCTAGTCTATTCACTAAGACTAAAGCACAATCTAGTTGGACTTGGCAGAGATGGTTGCAAAACACACCAAGATTTAAATGGATACCCAAAATTCTTGATATATGTGTGTCTTCTGTAACTGTATCAGAACCCTCTAACTCTTCGGGTTCTACCTCTACTTCTATTCCACCTGTGTCGTCTGTGTATTGCAGGTGATACAGATCATCATATGGATTGTTGATAGCGGATGTTCCCGGCACATGACAGGCAATCTCAAACTTTTAACTAACTTTGTCTCAAAGTTCATCGGCACTGTCAGGTTCGGGAATGATCACTTCGCAGCTATCATGGGCTACGGATATTACATCAATGAGAATATCAAAATTAGCAGGGTTTATTATGTTGAAGGTCTTGGTCACAATCTCTTTTTAGTCGGTCAATTTTGTGATGGTGATTTGGAAGTTGCTTTTAGGGAGAAAACTTGCTTCATTCGTGATCTACAAGGAAACGATCTCATGTCTGCAAACCGCACATCAAGCCTTTACACAATCTCAATGCAAGACATGATCGCTTCATCTCCAATATGTCTACTTTCTAAGGCAACGTCAACAAAATCTTGGCTGTGGCACCGACGACTCTTACATTTAAACTTTCAAACCATAACCAATCTTGCACGATAAAAACTTATTGATGGTCTTCCACGATTTAGGTATTCAAAAGATCACTTATGCTCAGCTTGTGAACAATGGAAAAGCACTCGTGCTCACTTTCCTTCAAAGGTGGAACACATCACTCAGCATGTTCTTTATCTTCTTCACATGGATTTCTGTGGCCCAATGCATGTGCAGACGATAAATGGCAAACGCTACATTCTAGTAATCGTTGATGACTACTCCAGATGGACTTGGGTTTATTTTCTAAGAAGTAAGGATCAAGCTCCGCCCATGATCAACACCTTTCTCACAAAAATTCAAGTTCAGTTCCGGAACATGGTCAGACAAGTCAGAACAGACAGAGGAACTAAATTTGTAAACCAAACTCTTCGAGAATACTATGAGAAAGTAGGAATTGAGCATCAGACATCAATTTCACAGACACCAAAACAAAATGGAGTTGTCGAAAGAGGAAACCGTACGTTAGTAGAAGCTGCAAGAATGATGTTGATAAATGCAAAACTTCCAGATTTCTTATGGGCAGAAGCCATGTCAACTGCATGCTACACTCAGAACCGTTCTATGATTACCAAACGCCACAACAAAACACCTTTTGAGCTACTCCATAACCGAAAACCAAACCTAAAACACTTTCACGTATTTGGTGCCCTATGTTATCCAAATAATGATCGTAATGAATTTGGAAAGCTCAAGGCCAAAGCTGAAATTGGAGTCTTCGTTGGATATTGTGAAAACTCAAAGGGATACCGGATCTAGAATCGACGTACAAGGGAGATTATGGAAACGATTCATGCTAATTTTGATGAGCTCACAGATATGGCTTCTGAGCAAAAGAGCTTGGAACCTAGACATATCTGTGAGCTCGTTGCAAGCTGAACCAAGCTTATAGCTTACTCGTTGCAAAATGGAAACATTGTTTGCTCCTTTGTTTAATGATGATTTTGATCAACATGCTCCAGATGTATCAAATGCTTCCGCTACTCAACCTGATACTACTCTTACACTTGATACACCTAAAACAACAACTACTGTTGATGATGCACCTTCAATTGAATCTCCTACACCGGTTGAACATACTGCTTCTAATGACACTGAGTCAGCTGATGATCTTCTTAATCCTAATGTACCTGTACCTGCGAATTATGATGGAAACGCGTTCTTCAATCCTTTCTCAGAAGAAACGACAAACCTAGATGTTGCTGAATCTTCTACCTGTCATCTGAATCCACCTAATCTGCACAATGTTTATCAACATCAACCCTCCACACATCGTTGGACTAAAGACCATCCTCTTGTGAACATTATTGGCTACCCAAACCAACCAGTCATTACTAGACAACGCCTTCAGACTGACGGTGAACATTGCATTTATGCACTCACTGTTTGTCAACCTATACCCAAAAACATCAAAGATGCAATGACCTATGACAACTGGATTGAATCCATGCAAGAAGAGCTGAACCAGTTTAAACGTCTTGAAGTATGGGAATTGGTTGAAAGACCAACAGGGGTCTACGTCATTGGTCTCAAATGAATTTGGAAAAATAAGTTAGATGCTGAAGGTACGGTTATCCGAAACAAGTCAAGTCTGGTGGCTAAGGGTTATAGACTGGGAAAGGGTATTGACTTCGAAGAATCATTCGTACCGGTTGCTAGACTTAAGGTTGTACGGATTTTTCTGACGTTTGCGGCTCACATGAACATCACTGTATATCAGATGGATGTCAAAACTGCTTTTCTGAATGGTAACCTAAAGGAAACAGTATACGTTAGCCAGCCGGATGGATTCGTTGATCCAGAGTTCCCTAATCATGTCTACAAACTGAACAAGGCTCTTTACGGTCTCAAACAAGCCCCTCGGGCGTAGTATGATAAGTTCTCATCCTTTCTCTTTGCTAATCATTTCATCAATGGATCGGTCGACCCTACACTGTTTATTCAATATCATGGGGAACACATTTTAATTGTTCAAATCTATGTGGATGACATCATTTTTGGTTCTACCCACAAAAAGTACTCAAACGCTTTTTCAAACCTGATGAAAACAAATTTTGAAATGTCAATGATGTGTGAACTTACGTTCTTCTTAGGACTTCAAGTTCATCAATCACCCCGTGGTATTTTCTTAAGTCAGTCCAAATATGCTCTTGAAATATTGAATAAAAATGGAATGCAAAATTGTGACACCTATGCAACACCAATGGCACATACCAACAAACTGGATGCTAATTTACATGGGAAATTGGTTGACCCTACCAAATACCGAAGTATTATTGGGTCTCTCATGTATCTAACAGCCAGTAGACCTGGCATAGTATTTGCAGTCTATCTATGCTCTCGTTATCAGTCGCGACCAACTGAGAAACACCTCTCTAAGGCTAAATGAATCCTCTGATACGTCAAGGGAACCATTAGCTTGGGGATCTGGTATCTGAAAGATTCTGGTTTTGAACTAATAGTTTTTTCAGACGCTGATCACGCAGGTTGTGTAGATTTACGGAAAAGTACTTCAGGGGCTGTACAATTCCTTGGTGATAAGTTGGTGTCATGGCAGTCGAAGAAACAAGATTGTACGTCATTGTCATCGACTGAAGCCGAATATGTTGCCATGTCTGCGAGTTGTGCTCAAGTCATTTGGATGAGAACACAACTCAAAGATTATGGTTACGTATTTGACAGAATTCCATTGTACTGTGACAACAGAAGTGCTATTGCAATATCGTGCAACTCAGTTCAACATTCGCAATCAAAGCACATCAATCTTCGATATTATTTCATCAAAGAGCACGTGGAAAAGGGTACCGTTGAATTATACTTTGAAGGTACAGAACACCAACTGGCAGATCTTCTCACTAAAGCCTTGCCTCCCACAAGATTTACTGATTTGATTCACCGGATTGGTATGAGGTGTTTGACTCGAGAAGAACTGGTCGAACTTTTAACACATTCTTAAAAACAGTCAAACACCAAAACCTCTTTCGTAAATAAATTTTTCAAAAACAAAATATAAAAATATAAAATCTGATAAAATCCAAAAATATTCTTCTATCAAAACAAAACATTGCAAGTAAAAATCTTCCATCAACACTCTGTCCCATCAAACCTTTCATCATTTTTCCCAAACAAGTGTTGAGGGGGAGAAATTAAATATTTTATAGTTTCATAAAACCTTGTACTTGCATGTTACCAAAAATATGTTGTTTCTTCAGAAATGGTGGATACGTTTCTTGTTAAAATACTCTCCTCGGACTTAAATGTTTTAAAATTTCATCATTTCTAAAGTCGAGGGGGAGTATCGTCAAGTTTCTTTTCCAAAATATGTTTTGACTAACCAAAGTGGAAGTTATTGGGTCTTGGTTGAAAATGGTTGAGTTGGAGGGACTAACCTTGTCACTTTTGAAAAGTTATTTTAAAAAAACCACTCCACCTAACTAATTCAAATCACATTAACTCTTCATAGTTATTACTTTACCAACCAAGATCCACGCCTAAGAATCATTCCACAAATCCATGTTACAAATTCAAAATCTGTAGGTTGTAAAAGCTTTTAATCATGTTTACAAACAATGATTTTTAATTTCATTCAAATCCAACGGTTAAATCTTTAAATATGGTTGATTTTGTGTTTACGCTTAAGCGTATGAACAAGGGATTTGACAACATGTGTGTTTGATGATGTGGGTAGTGTCAAAACGTTCAATAATCAATGTTATACCCATTTTAATCAACTATTTGTACCCAGATACACATTTTGATGATTTTTGAATAACTAGGGTTTATGTACCAATTAGGCTTTTCTTTTTCAGAGTGTTTGGCTTTGATTAGATGCTTAGGATAGGTTTAGAACAACATCAATTGCACAAAATCATCCTTAAATCCTACCCAGAAACAACAAAAATGTAGAATTGAAGTTTTAGGGTTCATAGGTTGAAGAACATGAAATTCTTGATTCAGTAGGTATTTAGTGTTAAAATTTGTTGTAAGCTATTCTTTAGGCATCTAAGATAGTGCATAAAGATTATTGTTAATTTTCCATGGTTAGATTTGTTACGCGTAATGTTAGGGTTTAGGGTTTAAGTCATCTTACGCCTAAGCTTTTCTACACGTATCTATTCTTGTTATTGACCTGTTTTATGATCTTGAATATGTTAGGATTGAATTCTAATCAAGTTGTTGTGTTTAAATTGTTATATTTTTTCTACGCGTAAATGATAACATCAAATAGTCCTGATTTTCTAAGCGTTAATTTCCCCCTATATCATCACATTTGAGTAAAATACTAGTGAAAACATCTTTATTCCTTATTATTTCATTTCAGGACCCATTCAAAGTAAGGAAACTGCAATTGGACATTTTCAAGCCCTATTGATACGGTTGTCTCTTAACTACAACGTAACCAATTGATGAAGTTACGCCGCAGCTAAAGATTACGAAGGCTACGGCGTAACCCTCAGCTCAGGTTACGCCGTAACTACTGATAAGCACCAAATTGACAAAGACCACGACGTAGCCCTCAGCTTAGGCTACGCCGTAATGAAGAAATACACTGGATTTACAGAAGCTACGGCGTAACCCCTGCTAAGGTTAAGCTGTAACCATGGATAAGCACAAAAGATTAAAAGAAGTTACGACGTAACTACCTAATAAGGTTACGCCGTAACTAGTTCGAAGCCTATAAATAGTCGACGGTTTCACCAGTTTTAAGTATCTATCCTTTCCCAAACCTTCTAGGTTTTGGAGAGATCAAAACACATAAGAAGAAGCATGGTTACGGAGCACTGAATAACGAAGTTCTCGTCTACGATTTCCATTGTATTCGAGTTTGAATTCTTTTTATATTTTTCTAGAACTTATACTATGAATTCATATCATTAATTGAAGTTTGCATTTATGTAATTGTTATTCTCTATAATTATTTTTGGACATTTTGCTAGTCTTTTCATAGATCGCTAGCCTTGGTAGTATTATAAGCTTAGTAGTATCTAAAGGGCTGGGAGATATAACCAACTGACCCCAGTCTGATAGATAGCGAAGTATGGGAGGAATTGGCCACAGTACAACCACTCTGTTATGTTCCCATATTTATAACACAAGCATCAATAGAAGAAATAGAGAAGAGATGATCGGATGAACAAACACACACACACACACGTATGAATATTGAAGAGTTATGCGTAGAGAGTAAATGTGTGAATTGAACAACCAACCCTCAAGTGAGGATTTACAAGAGTATTTATAGGAAGAAACTAGGGCAACATGCAAGTTCCATTCCTTTCCTTTATGGGCTTGTGCCAAGGCTAATGGGCTTTCTACATAAGCCTTGGCATGATTACTAACATAAAATCCATATTAAGCTAACTATTACATATTAATTACTAACACTTAAAATCTAGTTTAGGAGTGATTCCAACAATCTCCCCCTAAGTGTTAGTGATTGATGATATAAACGTTGAAGGTGCTGATGTAATAGTAGCTTTGACGTCTTCTGACATTGTTATTTCTTGTGAGAAGAATTGCCTCGATTCGAACAATCTCCCTAGTGTAGAGAAATTGTTTCCTTTGAAAAGTTCAGCTTTGACGTCATCCTATTCTTTGTTATGTGATCTTTGTTCTTTGTGATGGTAGTGATAGTATGTTGTTGTTGTCTGCATCAGGTCTGCTTCGTTGCACCAGTGTCTCTACGTCTTTCTCCAAGATGCTCACACGCTCTTTAACGTTAGATTTCAGTACTGATGTAGTTCTCTTAGTCTTTAAACTTTGTAGATTCTTTGACTTTGACGAAGAATCATTCTGACTTTGTATTGCCTTTTGAGAGAACTTCAATTAGTGATGTTGTTGGTATGAGCATGTGAAGAATCTGCACGATCAGTCTGCTCTAGAGCTTCCATAAGAAGAAAACATAAGAAAGGTTAGTGATAAGCGGATTCCAGCACTTACAAGTTTGAACTGCGAGAGTGTTAATAGCATAGTGTGAAAACACAACTTTGATTCTCACAAGGGCTGTTCCTGAACTGGAGTCCCACAAGTGAGATAACGCGATATACCGAAGTTTACCTACAATTCAGATGAGTCGCTGAGGTACACCGAAGCATCACCTCACGACTGTAGACCGTTTGAGACACACTAAGAGTAATCCACAGGGAGTTACCGAAGTGACCTGCTGTCAGGGCTGTTTGATGTTGAGCCTGGCAGGAGTTTCCATTCAATCACTGAAGATCACATATGTGAACCTCTCATAAATGTTCTCGACAGATTGCTAAGATCTGTGAAGGACATGATAATATATCACTTGCGTTCTTATTGTTGAATGACAAGCGATGAATTGTCAAGTGTACCTAAGAGATCTTTTGATGAATCTCGTGGCTCTAGACTCAATAGTGCACTTTGGTTTTCCTGACTGGAGACTAGGGAGAGGGTCTCCTTCTTCAATACCGGCAATCTCTAGGAGAATGCCGATAGTTTATGTAGGGTTCCCTGTGAGAATGAAACAAGCTTCTATTGAGAGAAACTTGAGTGGCAAATAAGGTTTAGTGTATGCGTCACTGGGTCCATGACGACTTTGTTCTTCTATACCGGTGTCATCAAGTGACAATCAGTTGCATATGAATTGAACCCGGTGTCTGCCCTAAGTTGAATAATCTGGAGGGCTATTTCTTTTCACCCTTTTCTTTGCTTTTCTTTTTAATTCTTCAACTCCTTCTTTCTCCGATTCTCATTTTCTCCTTTTTATAATCATACCTAAGGACTTCTAATTCTAACTATTAGTAGTGTCCTTGGGTAGATCCCTCCAGCTCTGGCGGATCATAAGACGGTTATTCCTAACCTTAGTCACCTTATAACTCCATTGCCATAAAACCGATTTCTTGAAAAATTTTCAAAGTGTTTATGAATAAGAAACATTTTGAAACACTTCGAGAGTTTTATTTTGCAGAAATACTCCCCCTCCACACATGCTTAAGTGTTTTGACAGAAATTTGCATGGTGAGAGAAGAGCGCACACTTTTTGAATTGATCGACTCAAGATAGACAATTCCCCGCGAGACACGGTTATGTTGCATAGTTAAAGAGTTACATTGTCAGCTTTTAGGTGACAAATAGCTCTAATAACTACCTTGAAGGTGTGGAAAAACCTCGAAAGGTTGTCAAACCCGTCAAAGTTCATGTCTATCAAGAGCTTCTCGAATAGGTACAATTTACTTGGATAAGTCTTTGGAAGACAATTCTTTTCAATGTATGACTGTTCAGATCCTGTCAATTCATGGGTTGAAGTCTGTTCACACGAGGATTCAATAGCAATTCACAACATATTTCTTATCACATAATTTTTCTCCCCCTAAAAATGGCATATAAATGTTGTTTTTGACGAAATTTTGATATCGAGTATGACCATTTCGAGTTTTGTAGGAAGATTATCACGAAGAACAATTTTTGAACAAAGTTTTTAATCAAATACTCCCCCTCAACAAGTGATATAAACTTTTGAGGTTTTGAAAATCATAAGGGGAAGTACGTGTCCATTTGAGCAAAACTTTGAAAAGTGAAAGTTTTGATAAGTTTTAATCAAGAGTAAGAAGCTTTCGCTCCTTTTATAAGGACTGTGGCACTGAAGCGTACCACAGGGTCCTTTCATTACAAGAACGGGTTGTACACTGTTATGTGTGCACAAGCCGTTGCTAAAGATATCAAACAAACAAAATCACAGTCAAGAATGTTAAGAGAGTACCCAATGATGACACACGACCAGCTACTTTCTGAGGACATTAGATTGTCTGAATCAAAAAGCTTGGTCTTCCTCCCACATAGCTCTCCAACCGTCGCATTTGATCCCGATAAAGCAACCTTTCATCAATCCAAGTGATAAACCGACGAACATCCTTGCGATACTTTTAATTCCATCTCTTCGTCTGAATGTTACCCAACTCAATGTCCTTCAAACGATATGCCAATCCATCTCGAACGATCTTCAAGGTGGCGTCACAGAACTTTGAATTTCATCAAAAGCCATGAAGCAAGTATGATGATTTTCACTTTGGTAGACAAACCCAAAATTTTGTTTATGAACGATTTTGTACTGAGGTTCTTGATTGATTCCGTTGAAGTGTAGAAGTGGTGCGGTTATATTGAGTTGTTTTTGGTAATATTCGACTCCGAGGTGGAGATCTTCAACACGCTCTTAGATTTGAAGCGTATGAAAACAAGGAGTGTAGTAATATACTTGATCTGACTCTCAGTTGAGGTTCAGGTTGGGGCTCAGGTATGTCATGATCCTCACCACCAGTGTATGTAGAGTGATTATCGGTTTTCTCCGTCGGTGGTGTGGTTTCTGAAACCCTTGGTTGATCAGATGGTGGTGACTGTGTAGCTTGATATGTAGTGGTGAAAACCTGCTTAACTATTTGACGAATCATTGGATGGAGTTGCCTTCTTAACATATTTTGTTTTTGACAAAGTTGTTTCTTTTGTTGATGTAGGTGATGATTGAGATGATGATTTGGGATTGGTGGAAGTGTCAAGAGATGGTTCAGAAGACTGTTGAGGTTTGTGTATTGGATTGTCAACTAAGTAGTTGTTTGATTCCTTCTTTAACTTTTCCTCCTCAGCTCTAGCAGCTTCTTCAGCCTCTTTTTGCAACATTTCCTCTTCAGCTACCAAATTATCATCATCAGTGACTCTTTCATCCTTATCAGGATCGTAATCTCCTTCATCATATATTTCCACATCTTTACCATGCGTTTCTTCTTGCGGTTTTTTAAGTTGTTGTTGTGGTTGCTTCATTTCAATAGTTGTAGTGACAGTGACACCCCGATCCTTACCGGGTTGATTAACCGGATCGGATGAGGTAAGAGTTGTTTGCAATGGATCTTCCATAAGTGGAGGACTACTGCTTGACCCTCCTGCCCCACCGGGTTGATTAACCGGAAAAGATTGAAGCATGGTATTCCATCCTTTTCTGCTTTAATGTCTTATGAAATTGTATTAACTCATCCATTGAATCTTACTCATTGAGCATGAGTTTGAGTGGATGTTGCAGAAGGATGTCCACAGCAATTCTGCAAGATGATTATGAGCATATGAAGTTGTTGAAGACGATACGGAGATAGTTCTTGCCAAATGTTTCGTCGTATCCAGCTTGGAATGTGTTTTCCATCGAGAGCTCAGCTGGGGTATTGATGTATGCTTGATTTGCAGCCATTTTGTGATCTGAAAGACATTAGACAAAGAGACAGACATATGGAAACACAATGTGTTGGTTTTAGTCTGATTTATTATCTAATTTCTTGTTTGATGGTAACATGTTTATGTTAGTTACAAGTCCTAAGTCACATTTGTCCAATTGTTTGATGTTGATGTGAAAAGTTACGTGAACATGTTAATTTTGAAATTTCAAAGTCTACATATTCACTTAACACACAACATATTAACATTTGTAAGCTTATATGAAACATCAGGTATTTGTAACTTATGCATGCGTAACATATAACAAATAACATATGTGTAACGGGCCAAAATGTAGTGAACAGTTGGTTACGAGTAACAAGGATCCTTATGTGTAAGAAAGGAGCTTATGCATAGGATTAATCTAAAGCGTAAGACCAAGCTTATGCGTAAGAGTTTCTTACGCGTAAGACAAGTTCAAAGGCTTTAGGCTTACGCATAGGAATAAGCAAGATGTTACGCGTAAAGTTTACTCGTAAGAGTAAAGCTTATGCGTAACAAGCCTTGTTTACAAATATCTTTCCAAGATACGCGTAATCCACTGTAGACCTCTTATGCGTAAGAGTTACGCGTAAGATTTCTCTTAGGCGTTACCTCTACGCATAAAAGTATTCTTTAAGCGTAACGGTTTGAACACCTGAAGATTCTGACATTACGAATAATTAACCTGTTAACTATAAACATGAAAACTTGATTGCAGTTAATTCCAAACATCTTTTAGATCACAAAACAAGCATAAGAACATATCAGATACACACAGAAAGACTTAGGCGTAAAATTACTTAAACCCTAAACCCTTAATCTACGTGTAAGGGATATAGCTACACAAATCAAACAAGAATGTTTCTGGAGTGTCCTAGATGTCATATGAGTGCAATGGAACAAGATTTAACACATTTCCACCACAGAATCAGAAGATTTATGGGAGATGAACCCTAAAAAAACCTAAAACTTAAATTCATACAGTTTAGATGTTTCTGGGCTAATTTAAAGGTTCAAAAATATGCATATAAACTTATTCTAACACTTTCTTGACTACCTAATAACGTATCACAGAATAGAAAAGCGCTAGATGAGCGCAAGAACCCTAGAGTTCAAATTAATGAAATTTAAGATTCAGGATGGTTTTGGACGATTGAAACAAGTTTAATAGACACTAAGAAAGGTTTTAACACAAATCATTTCAATCCAAACACTTTTATGCATAAACACCCAATTCGTTCGAGTGAACAATTTTCCAAAATCAGTTTAAAGAGTTTTAACCGTTGGATTTGAAAGATTTTTGAAATCCTTGTTTAGAATCTTGATAAAAACAATTTAGAACTTACAGATTATGAACAGCTTGAACGGATTTAGAAGATTTGATTTGGCCGTTTGATCTTGGTGGTTTTGGAGTAAATGATTTGGTTAAAATTAATTTGCCAAGTTGACACATTTAGTCCCTCAACCTTAAAGAGGTTCCAACCAAGATCCTTTAACTTCCTTTTAGGTTAGACAAAACACATGTAAGGCAAGAAACTTAACGATACTCCCCCTCGACTTTTGAAATGATGAATTTTGAAGACATTTGAGTCCGAGGAGAGTATTTGACAAGAAACGTATCCACCATTTTGGAAGAAACAGCACATTTTTTAAAACATGGAAGTACTCATATTTATAACACAAGCATCAATAGAAGAAATAGAGAAGAAGTAATCGGATGAACAAACACACACACACACATGTATGAATATTGAAGAGTTATGCGTAGAGAGTAAATGTGTGTATTGAACAATGAACCCTCAAGTGAGGGTTTACAAGAGTATTTATAGGAAGGAACTAGGGCAACATGCAAGTTCCCTTCCTTTCCTTTATGGGCTTGGGCCAAGGCTCATGGGCTTTCTACATAAGCCTTGGCATGATTACTAACATAAAAGCCATATTAAGCTAACTATTACATATTAATTACTAACACTTGAAATCTAGTTTAGGAGTGATTCCAACACACTCTTCGTGTGCGAACTGACCAAATGATCACCTATCAAGTGGAGGTATTTAAGAGGTTAGGGGGAATCTAAGTTCCTAACGGCCGGGTTCCCACCGTCTAGATCTAGTAGATTTGGTACTTAATGACTGCTATTAGGTTGCCGAATGATCCCGGGTGACCTTCTCATCTTGGTGAGGAATCTAAGAACCATAGGCCATGACGAATCGACCAAAGGAGTCTGGTGATAATTAACCACTATATTGAATCTTCATATCGAGAGTTTATTCATATTTTTATTCTCTGTTAAGCTTCGTTTATCTATCTCTTTACCCTAAATTTCTGGTGTCTGTGTAAGTAGGATAATAGCGTATCGACGGATTATAACAACTTTGTCATACCAATATATTATCATTTCTAATCATCTTAGTTCTTTCAAGGTCACAGCTCTCTTGGGACGATACTCGGATTTACCTAAGGCTTTACTACATCTGATCGGGTTCTCTGCCCGTTAGTATGTGTCTATCCTAAGTTATCTAAGTTTTATAAATATTAAAAGCAGGATGAAATAGCACATCAGCTTTTTGGCACCGCTGCTGGGGAGCAGTTAATGAAAGATCTAAGGTATTTCATATTCACCTCATTAAGAGATTTGAGCATTTCCATAAGGTACGTTTCTAAATCTCTCCTATTGCTATTATACAGAATTTATCCTCTGATGCTATTAGTTACGGCGTAACTCCTTTCATGGATTACGACGTAACCATATTACAATTAATTAAAAATTATTATATATAAAATCTTTTGATTAATTAGTTACGACTTAACTTCTTTTTAGAATCACGACGTAACCACTATACAATCAGATTTATAAAAATTAAATCTTTAATTAAAATTAAAAATTTAATTACGGCGTAATCCTTATTAAGATTACGACGTAACCCCTTCACAACCATTTAATATTCTGAAAATATTAGTTACGGCGTAACTATTAATCGAATTATGCCGTAACCTCCTGGCGGTATAAAACCTTATACGGATTAAAAACTAGGTTTTACATAAAAACTCTCACCCCCTACCAAAACAGTAAGTTTTTCTCCCAAAATTTTTTCCATAAAGATCTCTTCATCTAATCATTCTCCATGGCTGGTAAGATCTATCACTACTCTTTTTTATTTGTTTATGTCAATTATTTCAATTAGGGTTTATATTTTAATATTTTAGGGATCTTGCCGTTTGAGTAAATTATTGGTATTGGTTTGATTAATTGATGATTATGATGATTCCCTCATATTATTTTGATTCGTGTCCTATCACTATGGGTCGACTTAGGTGTTTTGACTTTGTTTAAGTAGGGTTTTGGGTCAAACATAAACCTAGTGGGTTAGGCGCGGTCCCTCAGCACTAATTGGTTAAAAATTTGTCAAAACTTTTTACCACTTGAAAAAAAAAATTGATGGTTCCGGCGTAATCTATTGCTTAATTGGACCATCTGAGGTGTTGAGTTTCTGGGGAAAGTTACGGCGTAACTTGGGGTAAGTTACGCCGTAACCATTAAAATCTGTGATTACGGCGTAGCCGTTTGATTTAGCTACGCCGTAACCTTTGAAATTACCTAATTACGGCCTAACTCTTGTAATGGTTACGTCGTAGCTTTACATCAGTAAGGTCTGCACTTACTATTATTTGTCTTATTTTCAGGTGCAAACAATCCCGCTTATTGGTTTAGGTTTTTGGCACACAATGATGCTTGGATTAGGCAATTGTGTGCGAACCGACCAAATGATCACCTATCAAGTGGAGGTATTTAAGAGGTTAGGGGGAATCTAAGTTCCTAATGGCCGGGTTCCCACCGTCTAGATCTAGTAGATTTGGTGCTTAATGACTGCTATCAGGTTGTCGAATGATCCCGGGTGACCTGCTCATCTTGGCGAGGAATCTAAGAACGATAGGCTATGACGAATCGACCAAAGGAGTCTGGTGATAATTAACCACTATATTGAATCTTCATATTGAGAGTCTATTCATATTTGTATTCTCTGTTAAGCTTCGTTTATCTATCTCTTTACCCTAAATTTCTGGTGTCTGTGTAAGTAGGATAATAGCATATCGATGGATTATAACAACTTTGTCATACCAATATATTATCATTTCTAATCATCTTAGTTCTTTCAAGGTCACAGCTCTCTTGGGATGATACTCGGATTTACCAAGGCTTTACTACATCTGATCGGGTTCTCTGCCCGTTAGTATGTGTCTATCCTAAGTTATCTTAGTTTTATAAATATTAAAAGCAGGATGAAATAGCACATCAGCTTTTTGGCACCGCTGCTGGGGAGCAGTTAATGAAAGATCTAAGGTATTTCATATTCACCTCATTAAGAGATTTGAGCATTTCCATAAGGTACGTTTCTAAATCTCTCCTATTGCTATTATACAGAATTTATCCTCTGATGCTATTAGTTACGGCGTAACTCCTTTCATGGATTACGACGTAACCATATTACAATTAATTAAAAATTATTATATATAAAATCTTTTGATTAATTAGTTACGACTTAACTTCTTTTTAGAATCACGACGTAACCACTATACAATCAGATTTATAAAAATTAAATCTTTAATTAAAATTAAAAATTTAATTACGGCGTAATCCTTATTAAGATTACGACGTAACCCCTTCACAACCATTTAATATTCTGAAAATATTAGTTACGGCGTAACTATTAATCGAATTATGCCGTAACCTCCTGGCGGTATAAAACCTTATACGGATTAAAAACTAGGTTTTACATAAAAACTCTCACCCCCTACCAAAACAGTAAGTTTTTCTCCCAAAATTTTTTCCATAAAGATCTCTTCATCTAATCATTCTCCATGGCTGGTAAGATCTATCACTACTCTTTTTTATTTGTTTATGTCAATTATTTCAATTAGGGTTTATATTTTAATATTTTAGGGATCTTGCCGTTTGAGTAAATTATTGGTATTGGTTTGATTAATTGATGATTATGATGATTCCCTCATATTATTTTGATTCGTGTCCTATCACTATGGGTCGACTTAGGTGTTTTGACTTTGTTTAAGTAGGGTTTTGGGTCAAACATAAACCTAGTGGGTTAGGCGCGGTCCCTCAGCACTAATTGGTTAAAAATTTGTCAAAACTTTTTACCACTTGAAAAAAAAAATTGATGGTTCCGGCGTAATCTATTGCTTAATTGGACCATCTGAGGTGTTGAGTTTCTGGGGAAAGTTACGGCGTAACTTGGGGTAAGTTACGCCGTAACCATTAAAATCTGTGATTACGGCGTAGCCGTTTGATTTAGCTACGCCGTAACCTTTGAAATTACCTAATTACGGCCTAACTCTTGTAATGGTTACGTCGTAGCTTTACATCAGTAAGGTCTGCACTTACTATTATTTGTCTTATTTTCAGGTGCAAACAATCCCGCTTATTGGTTTAGGTTTTTGGCACACAATGATGCTTGGATTAGGCAATTGTGTGCGAACCGACCAAATGATCACCTATCAAGTGGAGGTATTTAAGAGGTTAGGGGGAATCTAAGTTCCTAATGGCCGGGTTCCCACCGTCTAGATCTAGTAGATTTGGTGCTTAATGACTGCTATCAGGTTGTCGAATGATCCCGGGTGACCTGCTCATCTTGGCGAGGAATCTAAGAACGATAGGCTATGACGAATCGACCAAAGGAGTCTGGTGATAATTAACCACTATATTGAATCTTCATATTGAGAGTCTATTCATATTTGTATTCTCTGTTAAGCTTCGTTTATCTATCTCTTTACCCTAAATTTCTGGTGTCTGTGTAAGTAGGATAATAGCATATCGATGGATTATAACAACTTTGTCATACCAATATATTATCATTTCTAATCATCTTAGTTCTTTCAAGGTCACAGCTCTCTTGGGATGATACTCGGATTTACCAAAGGCTTTACTACATCTGATCGGGTTCTCTGCCCGTTAGTATGTGTCTATCCTAAGTTATCTTAGTTTTATAAATATTAAAAGCAGGATGAAATAACACATCAACTTTTTGGCGCCGCTGCCGGGGAGCAGTTAATGAAAGATCTAAGGTATTTCATATTCACCTCATTAAGAGATTTGAGCATTTCCATAAGGTACGTTTCTAAATCTCTCCTATTGCTATTATACAGAATTTATCCTCTGATGCTATTAGTTACGGCGTAACTCCTTTCATGGATTACGACGTAACCATATTACAATTAATTAAAAATTATTATATATAAAATCTTTTGATTAATTAGTTACGACGTAACTTCTTTTTAGAATTACGACGTAACCACTATACAATCAGATTTATAAAAATTAAATCTTTAATTAAAATAAAAAATTTAATTACGGCGTAATCCTTATTAAGATTACGATATAACCCCTTCACAACCATTTAATATTCTGAAAATATTAGTTACGGCGTAACTATTAATCGAATTATGCCGTAACCTCCTGGCGGAATAAAACCTTATACGGATTAAAAACTAGGTTTCACATAAAAACTTTCACCCCCTACCAAAACAATAAGTTTTTCTCCCAAATTTTTTTCCATAAAGATCTCTTCATCTAATCATTCTCTATGGCTGGTAAGATCTATCACTACTCTTTTTGATTTGTTTATGTCAATTATTTCAATTAGGGTTTATATTTTAATATTTTAGGGATCTTGCCGATTTGAGTATATTATTGGTATTGGTTTGATTAATTGATGATTATGATGATTCCCTCATATTATTTTGATTCGTGTTCTATCACTATGGGTCGACTTGGGTGTTTTGACTTTGTTTAAGTAGGGTTTTGGGTTAAACACAAACCTAGTGGGTTAGGCGCGGTCCCTCGGCACTAATTGGTTAAAAATTTGTCAAAACGTTTTACCACTTGAAAAAAAAAAAATTGATGGTTCCGGCGTAATCTATTGCTTAATTGGACCATCTGAGGTGCTGAGTTTCTGGGGAAAGTTACGGCGTAACTAGGGGTAAGTTACGCCGTAACCATTAAAATCTGTGATTACGGCGTAGCCGTTTGATTTAGCTACGCTGTAACCTTTGAAATTACCTAATTACGGCGTAACTCTTGTAATGGTTACGTCGTAGCTTTACATCAGTAAGGTCTGCACTTACTATTATTTGTCTTATTTTCAGGTGCAAACAACCCCGCTAATTGGTTTAGGTTTTTGGCACACAATGATGCTTGGATTAGGCAATTGTGTGCGAACTGACCAAATGATCACCTATCAAGTGGAGGTATTTAAGAGGTTAGGGGTAATCTAAGTTCCTAATGGCCGGGTTCCCACCGTCTAGATCTAGTAGATTTGGTGCTTAATGACTGCTATTAGGTTGTCGAATGATCCCCGGGTGACCTGCTCATCTTGGCGAGGAATCTAAGAACCATAGGCTATGACGAATCGACCAAAGGAGTCTGGTGATAATTAACCACTATATTGAATCTTCATATCAAGAGTCTATTCATATTTGTATTCTCTGTTAAGCTTCGTTTATCTGTCTCTTTACCCTAAATTTCTGGTGTCTGTGTAAGTAGGATAATAGCATATCGATGGATTATAACAACTTTGTCATACCACTATATTATCATTTCTAATCATCTTAGTTCTTTCAAGGTCACAGATCTCTTGGGACGATACTCGGATTTACCTAAGGCTTTACTATATCTTATCGGGTTCTATGCCCGTTAGTATGTGTCTATCCTAAGTTATCTAAGTTTTATAAATATTAAAAGCAGGATGAAATAGCACATCTGTAAAGATCTGAAATAAGGTGGTCATGGATTACGCATATGGAATACCTTGTGCGTAAAGTTTAAGCATAAGAGCAATCTTACGCTTAAACCTTATGCATAAGGGTCTACAGTGGGATTACGCGTATCCTGGAAGGATATGCGTAAACTTGGATGTTTACGCCTAAGGGCTACTCTTACGAGTAAACCTTACGCGTAACGCCTTTTGCCTATGCTTACGTGTAAGCTCATAAACTTCGGGTATGCTTTTACGCGTAAGAGATTCTTACGCCTAATGTTTACCCTTTCGCTTAAGCTTACACCTACGCCTAAGGTCCTTTGTTTACGCATAAGCTCACTTGCTTATGCCTAAGCCAACTTGTAACTTTATTTTGAAATGTTACGCGTACAAAACTTGTAATAAATTACTCATCATATGTCACAAAAACCAAAATGTCACTCATAAACTACAAAAAGTTAAAATGTTGTGTGATTAAGTGAAAATTGGGACATTAAAATTCAAAATTAACATTCTCACGTAACTTATCACTTCAACTTCGGACTATTGGACTTAATGTGACTTTGGACTCGTAACATTCATAAATATGATAACTTTAATCAATAATTGGACAATAAAATCAAACTTAGACTAACATAATGTCTTTCGATATGTTGGTTCTTTTGTCTCAATATCTTTCAGATCGCGAAATGGACGTCAATATGGAAAATCTCAATGCCTCCAATGAACTAACAATGAATGATATCTTCCCTGCGGGTTATCACAAAACAATTGGAAAGAACAACCTCAGAGTTGACTTTGAAAACTTCACCTGCTCAGAATCCTCGTGCAGAGTAGCTGTGGACATTCTCAAGGATCATCCCTATCGTCTTATGCTGTCTAACTCGACTTTAGTACCAGAGATCTACATTCATCAATTCTGGCACATAATGCACAAAATCGATGGTCAAGATGCTGTGAATATAACCATTGGCACCAAAGAAGTCAAAGTTACTGTTGCAGATCTTTGGGTCATTCTTCTTCTACCAGTGATCCGCTCTACTGAATACTTTCCAACTCCAAGTGAAGAGGAAGTATTGCAGTTCATGGTAGACATTGGATACGATGAAACTTTTGGCATCATCACCAAACATTCCAGTGTTGACTTAAGAACATCCCTCAGCCCTGGAGAGTTCTTTACATCATGATTGCCAAGTCTGTCTCTGGGAGAGATAGTAGACATGAATACCCTAAGCTGATGCACCTTCAAACTTTTTGAGGAATGGTCAAGATGAAACAAATTGACTATGCATGCTTATGGGAAGACATGATGCAACATCACAAGAAGCCTAGTAACAAAATACCTTTCATCAGATATACAAAGTTGCTAATCCACAATCAACTCGGGAAGCACTTGGACATCCCGATGAGAAACAATGACCCCAACACTCACTCAATGTTCTATGAGCCAACCTTGAACACTGTCAAATTCAAAGACACCTCAACACATAAACAAGGTGTGGAAATACTTGACTGCTTGATTTTTGATGCAATCAAGGTTCTTCCCTCGTATCTTTGTTACAAAGAAGCAGTGAGTGCGAGTAAGGTTGGGTTTATGGATGAAAAGACAACTCCAGTGGCTTCCATAAGGGCAAGGAGAGCTGGGAGCACTGGAAGCATGGGGAGTACTACAAAGTATAAGAAAAGAAATCCACCCCGTAAGAGGAAAGTCCTTGCTCAGATCATTCGTCCTAAAGATGAACCGGAACCAATTCTACATGACGACGACTTTGAAACTGAGTCAGATGAAGTGACTGTCTATTCTGAAGAACAAAAGGATGTCACCTCTACCCAACAGTCACAGGACAAACCTGTTAGTCCCTCATCAGACAAAGGAAGAAACCAGTGGCAGAAGAAGAACAAGATTCAGATGAAGAGATTGATCCTAAGGATGATTTGAAACAATACCAGAAAACTCTGAATCAACTCAAGATGGAGCAAGCTGCTAAAGAGTTTGAACAACAACAAATGGAAGGCCCTGGAAGTTCCAGCGGTGGTGTTCCTGTTACATTAGTTCTTGATCCGGTTAATCAACCCGGTAAGGAATCTGATGCCACCACCAAGGAATTGACAGAGCAAGAGCATCAGGAGGAGGAAATAAAATTCGACTTTGAACATGATGAGCAAAAAACTGATGAGAGAATCACTGATGAAGATGTGGAGGAAGATGCGAAAGAAAAGGCTGCTGAAGAAGAACTTGCGAAGAAGGCTGCCGATGAAGCTGTTAAAAAGGCCGAAGAGGAAAGGATCAGAATCGAAACAGATGCCTACATTCTGGATAATCCTAAACACAATCCTCAGCAATCTTCAGAGCAACCCCATGACACCCTCACAACAGAATCATCTTCTCACTCATCACCACCACCATCAAAAGAAACAAAAACAAAATCATCATCTAAATCAATCAAGAAGAAGGCAGATACATGGGCATCTCGAACCAAAGCCAAAATCTAGAAAGTTGTGCATTAATCCAGGAAACATAAACAAAGTCTTACGGACAGAAAATTGAACATGCTAGCTGACAGGGTCAATGAACTTGATCAAGAGATGAACACGTTCGAGTAGGAAAGAGAACATATTAAAGAATTTCTCAATAGAGACATGAAAGGAGAAATGGATAAGCAGATCAAGAACTATACTCATCACTTTCTTCTCCAAACGGTCCCTGGTGTTACAAAAGAGATGTTCAAGGTTCAGCTATACCCAACTCTCCAGACACTGGTCAGGCAACTGATTACTACCACACCAGTAGTCATGCAAACACGTCCGGTCCAGCCTGCACATGTCACAAAAACTAATTTGATCTCACAGTTGATTATCCAAATGTCTACTCGAGCTACTACTTTCACACCAGATGAATCGAAGCTCTTTGAGGAACTTCTGGCATATCAACTGAAGACAACGTGCAAGCAAGCTACTGGTATGGATAAGCGACCTAGAGATGATGATGACAAGGACAAAGACCCGCATGCAAAACGTCAAAAGAAGACTCGCGAGTCCATCATCTATGCCACCACCACCACCAAAGACCACCACCACATCAACTACTCAAGCTTCTCAACAACCTCCATCTTCTGATCAACCTCAGGATGCTGATTCTCTACCACCTCAGCAGAAAACAAGTGATTACTTCCAATATACCGGTGGTAAAGATGAAGACATTCCTGAGCCCCAACAACAACCATCACCTCCACCATCAACTAAACAACAACCGGAATCATCCTCCCGACCAAAGAAGAAGAAACCATGTTCGGTCGTCTCCTGGCTAGATGAAGACGACACAGAGGAGTATGACTGGTTTAGTCAGATGGTTGATGCGACACCGGGATTACCGAAAGGTCAAGAACCGATAGACGGTCATACTATGGAGCAAGTCGCTATGATGAAATTCACTACGAGAACTAAGTCGCTACCAAGAAAAACTTCAAAAACACACTTTTCAATCCAAAACAAGCTCAACCACAGTGATTCAAGCTTACCAAATCAAAACCCAAGCACATACAATGATTCTAAACACAAAAGTACACCCAAAATTCAAACTTTAACACTAGAAATGAACCAAATGATGCAAAAACCACTAAAATTTTTCAAACTCAAAAACCATCTGAAAACCACTAGAAATCCAAGGATATGTAAGAGATGATCAAACCATGGCTCTTGATACCATTTGTAACATATTGGATTTCACAAACACACTAAACCAATAATCAAAGAGGCGTATACAAGAGGTTTTAGAGAGAGAAAGTTAGAGGTTGGGAACTTTAGTGAGAGAAAGAAAATCTTATTATGAGCTCCAACTCTCTACCTTGGGAGGTAGAGAGTATTTATAGTTCTTACATAAATCGCCACCTACGGGCTGTGGATCAGGCATACAGTGGGTAAAGACCCATCCGTCCTCCACGGTGTTACTTAACTAAATACTACTAAACATTAACTAATCTACGACTACGAGCTTTCTAACGATTACATATACTTGAGGTGACCGACACTTTAATAATTGGATTTACTAAATCCTAAGAGTTAGCGATTTGGTGAATTAATGTGTCACACCCCCAATTTACCTGTTTTGCAGCGGAATGGAATTCCTGGGGATTGACTGTCATAGCACCACATCACAATTATATTGAACGACCTAAAGTGTCGTTTTAAAAACACATCGTTGGATATTTCATAAAAACAGTCAGAGTACAACATCGGTCCCAAAAGTTTTACAAAGTTTGCGGAAATACATCCATGTTACAAATCCAAACGATGTTTTGAAATAAAGTACCATAATGTACATAATGTAAGTCGACGTCGCGACTCAAAATGTAGGTCCCTAAACCATGTCATGATGCGAATGCCTCAGTTACCTGAAAATACATTGCTAAAAACGTCAACAATAATGTTGGTGAGAAATCATAGGTTTATGTAAATGTTTTATACGACTACACAAGTATAGACCATGCATGACAATCCAGTCACGTAAAAATAATGTTACAATTGCTCTAAGCCCATGACCCCGAAACTAGACTGTTCAATAATGTATGCCCCTGCAGAGTGTTTGCCAGACAACTCCGTAATGTAATCAAATGAAATTCATCCGTTTGCCTGGTTGGGATTCACCAACCCGGATGGAGGCGTCACCCTCGATAGATCTATCCACTCATCCTCGCTTCAAAGATTAACGGTTCATGTTCAAGTAATGGGGACTTTCAAATTGGCATATGCGGTAACTTAAGCAATGTAATTGAATTTAACATACTTGGTATCGTACAAAAAAAATGTAGTGCAATGTATTCTCCCCCGTGGGTTTGAAAATAATCGAAAGCATGTAAAACGGGGCTATGAAAACTCACTTGGATAAACTGGAATAACGGCAAAAGTGAGTACACTGAGGTTTAATGTAATGCGTCAACCGGGACCTATTATCAATGATATGATATGTCATGAGTTGCAATGTAATGTTATGCATGCACTTCGTATGTTATTTATACCATTTACGGGTTTTGAAAATATTACTTGTCGTCGAAAAAAAATACTCTTTTGACGTCTTGACCAATTAAAAATGACTTTACATGTTTTTACGTCAAAATGTCATCCTACAATGGTTTTATAATGATTTTTGGTGAAATTACCATTTTTCGTCGCAAAACAATGTCGTCGGAAAAATCATGAAATCAACAAAAATGGCTCCAGAAAAGTAGCCGTAAAACGGTGTACGTCGATCGTTAGAGAACGAACTCGACGGTTTTGGAAAGTTTGTATCGATATCTAAAAGTTTCACTTCAGGAGTTTTCGTCCAAAAGGTCTCGATCATAAAGATATTAAAGGCTAAAGATGGTGGTTTTTGCTAATTGTGTGCAGAAAATAAGTTTCGGCCAATGTTTGAACATCCGTAATTAATTTACCATAACTCCGCTTGACAAACGGCTTTTTGTTTTGAAAAATATGGCCGGTGAACTTGATTTTACTAGAAGACATTTCGTTATAAAAAGTTTCACATCATGGTTAAAAACTGCCGCAAACATAGCCCTTACAGCTAATAAAATACTTGTAACGTAAAAATAATATAGTTTTTCAGAAAATAATATTTACGGCAACTTTATGAAAACGTGCATATATTTGTCGTTTCAAATCCGTTTTCTACGAAATATATGTCCTTAGCTTCGTATCGAAGTAAACTAATATATTTTTGACTAGTCGAAATAATTTGTGAAGCTTAAGGCTCGTTTTTGACTCGAAATATACAAAAACAGCAAGCTGAAATTTTCTGAAAATGTCCGTTTCGTCGTCAAACTTTAAAAATTCACCACGGCTTCGTTATAACTCCGTTTTTATCCGTTCAAAAGGCCACGGATTCGTTTTAAAGTATATTTTCTAGATATCAAGGCCAAAATGTCGTACCAACTGTTGGTTTTTCCAGAAATCCGAATTAAGGGCAGAACACAAAATATAGTTATCGAAAATAGTTTTTCTCGGACAAAACCTATTCTAATCCCTTCAAATCAACTCCGAAACTAATCTAATCCTACCATACACCTTCTTAGGGTGTCATGGGTTCCTAATCACCATCAAGACCAAAGAATACCATGGGAGTAATTATAGGATGACCATATTGTATATATAACTTCTAAAATCATGAAATAAATGGTATAAATCTCATAACATGCATAAAACCTCCAAAAATGAAAAGAAACATATGAAAATGACAAGGAAACTTGAAAATGATAAGAATATGCTTACTAGTGATAATGAAGAGGTGTAGGTAACAAGGATTAACTTAAATATCCTTGGTTTTTATTTCAAAACCATAAAAAGGATATATACTAGATTGTAAACACTTGATTGAACTTGATAAAAAAAAAAACTTTGATCCCTTGGTTCTTGTTGTTGTGGCCGGTTCTATGGAGCAAAAAGAAGAGAGGAAATATTTTCTACTAACACTTTGAAATGAGAATGAAGTGAATTATTTTGAGGTGGTAGACTTTTTGTATACTTGAATGAATTATTAGACATGAACCATACCAACATTTATGACACACCCTCCCCTTGGCCGGGTTTTGGGGAGGGTTTGTCTCTCCAATATATATATATTTTTTTTTTAAATCTTGTATAAATATATTTGTGTAAAACTTGTTAAATAAAAATGTGTAATTAGTTGTATCTTGTAAGGTAAAAGGTAGTCTTTAGGTACAAGTAAGTTTTTAGTAAATCAAAATAGATTGTATTGAGGTGATAAAAATTGTAAAAATACTTTCCTTGTGAAAATTGAGTGATAAAATAATTATCGTAAAATTGAACCAAATGAACAAAGTTTAAGCGCATTGGAACCTCCAAATCGCCGCTTAAGTACTAGTACTGTAGTGCATGTAAAGTATACCTGATACTAATCAGATGTAAAGTAACTGTAGTACACGTAGAGTAATCATGTAAGTGCTGTAAAGTAAAGTGGAAAATGCGCATTAAAAATATAAATTATTAGAAATAGCGCACTCAATAATAAAACTAATAAATTGGGCAATAAAAGTTTTTACTAGGGCTCCATAAAAATTTGAATGTAAATCAAGTATTTTTGATATAAAAATCAAAAGGATCACAAAGTTTAAATAAACCATAAAATTAGCAATTTCAAATTAATAATGCAGCAAAAAGAATTTTTAAAATGCTATTAATAAAATAGTGAGTTAAAAGTGTTCCTTTCATAAAAATGTTAAAAATAGTGGAGTTATGTTAGATAAAACTAAATGATTTTTGAATGAACATGGATTTCTGATGGAAAATGGAATGTTCTATGTTGATTAATGTGTAAAAATAAATTGTTCAAAATGTGTTTATATAAATATGTTCTAAATTTTTTTTTTATATATATATAACCTCTCTGTTTGGGAGGGGTTTTGGGCCGGTTCCCCTCCCACACAGTATTTACAACCATACCAAGTACAG